>JAQZBX010071344.1:0-15243 GCA_029593785.1 Cabassous unicinctus | reverse complement strand
GGGGGATAAATAAATAGATAAATAAATCTCTAAAAAAAAAAAAAGCAAAGTTGGTACTATATTAATTCTATTAAAGGTAAAAAAATAATGCGGGGTTTAGTTTTGTGAGATATATGATTAAGCATCTTTCTCTTCATTTTTTTTCATTAATAAGGAGACCTTGCTTATGTCATGTAACTAGTCTGTGTTCACCCGTGTGTCTTTCTGAACACTAGAGGGACAACTGAGCTAGCAGTTGGTAAAAGTACCTGAAAAAGAACTTTTTAGGAGTAATGTTTCCATAATTTCGTGAGCTGCCTTTTCCTGTTCTTTTATTTTTGTGAATTTGAAATAAAGTTAATAGAAAAACTTTTTAAAAATGAAATGAAAGTGTAAGATGGCTCTGAAGAGTGTTTCTAAGAAAAATAAAGGTGCAAATTGATAAAGAATCATGGAAACCCCAGAGAAACGTGACTGGGAATGTGAGCTGCCACAGAATCAGAAGGCAGACGTAGACGTAGGCGCGTTACTTACGGCGTGCGGCAGGACTGACGGCAATGTGAAGACGAGTGACTTAGGTCCTATTCTGGAGGATGACAGACACAGACGTAGGCGCGTTACTTACGGCGTGCGGCAGGACTGACGGCAATGTGAAGACGAGTGACCTAGGTCCTATTCTGAAGGATGACAGAGGAGGCCGTAATGCACTATTAGGATGAAGTGGTACAACTGCTGGGCAATTTGGGAGTGCCTATCAAAGTGAAAAAAAGAAAGAAAGAAAGAAAAAGGTTGTCTACTACTTGAGTAAAACATGGGCAAAAAGCTATTTTCCCAAAACGAAGTGTTAGTCTCTCCTTGTTTCTTGGGACCCATATATTGGCATCCTAGGCAAAACAGCTCCTACATTTTTCTTCTAACGATAAAAGTCTGTTCCCAACCTCCTGGATTTTCCTTATTTGCCTGGAACCCCAGGGGATGCTGACTTTGTCTTACACAGGCTCCATTTTCCTTACAGTTGCTTCCCTACACTATCAACACCTGACTTTCTCCTTCCTTCTACAAGGAGGTTTCTCTCTCATGCTACCTGTCGACTGCAGGTTAGTGTTACTCCTCAATCAGCCTCTCAGCTCTGCCGAGACCACACACGCCCGGATTCCATCATTCAATGCAACTTTACTCTCTGAATAAGAGGCCATCAATAACGTAACCAAGAGAATGAAAGAGGAAGTGGGGAGCGTAGTTTATCAGCCAAGTGGAGAGAGGCTTGGGCGACCAGGAAGGGTCTGCAGGAAGAGCTGTCCAGCTAATGCCCCAGGAGCCACCAATGGGCTCTATCTCACACGCCCTCAGGCCCACTCCTTACCACATTCTGAATTCGCTTCCACATCCTGCTTCTTTCTCACTTTCTCCAAAACCCCTTTGAATTTCTGTGCATTTGCTCCTGAATCCATCACTAACCTAGCTTAGGATGATGCGGATCACTGGGAACAGGGAGGCGTGGAGATTAAAACTGTTGAGTTTTCTGTTTTCAAAGGATCGAATCCAGAGCCTGAAGAGAGACAGGGAGGACACTAGGGAGACGCAGCAGTGTCACTGCCGAGTGAGCCATCCTTGCTCCCCTCTGCTGGAGTTTCAAGAGGAAGAAATGAGTCGCCTTTACCGGCCTGAGTGGCCATGAAAGGGTAGAGAGAAAAGGAGAGGACATACGAAGGAGAACATATGAGAGACCCAATACCAAGTGCCTGGGTAGGAAATGGAGGCACAGCCACTGGGTCTTGAGAATAACAAGATCTAACAGGAAACAGGAGTTTCTTTAGTGCCCACTTTTTGACCTGTGAGTCCAACTTCCAGTGAATTTTCATTATTTCAATTCCCATCTCCTAAATGTCCCCATTCATGTAGCGCCTCCAGAATAATTTGTTCCTATTTCCTACACTTCTGGGGAAAATCTGAGATCCTAGGAAGCAGTGTTCCGTGATAAGGCTAGGACTCTGAATGCCGAGTGGAAGCCAATCCCTAGGGTTCAGTTCTCTTGTTGTATGTTAAATTTCATACATACTTGCCTACCACCTGTTGGATTCTGGGAAACAAGTGTAAGACTCCATCCAAGTCTAACCAACAAGCTATTGGTGTTCGTGTTCGTTGAGTCTCCAGGTTCCAGATCATTTCCCTTTTCCTTCTCTAGAACCAGGTACAAGCCAAAAAGCAGCAGGCTGTGTCTGAGTACAGACAGACTTGGGAGCTCTTGAAAGCTCAGAAACACCTCTTCCTGGCACAAATGGGGGCACTGGAGAAAGAAATCAACAGTGGAGAAGATGAATATGTCACCAAAGTGTCCAAGGACCTGACCTACCTTGACAGACTGATAAACAAGGTGGAGAAGGAGCGCTCTCGCTCAGAAATGGGTATCCTTCAGGTAAAGACAGGAGCCCACATCTGCTCCTCTTCCCTCTCCTTCCCTTCTGCCTTCTCCATCTGCATTGCCATCATCACTGACATCACAAGTGATGCTCAGTCCCTATTCCTCCAGGAATATTTTCAATATTCATTAAGTCATTAGCCCTTGTTAACGTATGTCCTCTTAGTGCTCTGGGAATGCTTCACACAGCATGTGGAGGTGACAGGGGTTCGAGCAGGAAATAGACTTCACCCTTTAGAACTTGCCACTTTCACAAACAACCAAAAATGGCAGAAGGATAGGGAAAGTGAGCTCTGCTATTTTTTTTTTTTTAGGATGTGATGATATCAGACAAAAGGTAAGATCCCCTCTTGTCCATCCATCACAGATTTCCCCAGTACCATTGAATCATAAACTTCCTTTTCCCAAATGCTACTGTTGCACACAGTATTCCAGCTGCCTGATCTGGACAAAAGGCTCTTCCATATGGGGACATGGAGATAGACTTGACTTGACCTTATGCCAGCCCCTGGTGTCCAAGAGGAGGGGTTTTCCCCCTACCCTCTTCCCATGGAGCTCAGAGAAGATGGAGTGCTTTGTGTAACTGGCACCTTAGCGTTGCACTTCCCCTCTTCCTCTTGGGAAAAAACCTGCAACGACGCCTGTTTCCGTTCTCCTCCATGCTGGACGTGGGGAAGGACTTGTCCACGAAGGACTGCCATGATGGAGCAGGTGGGCACAGCCAGTTCTGGGTTTCAGGATAAAGAAGCAGTGGTCCCTACCACTAAACTATATCCTTCAATCTAGATGTTACATGTCTTAAAAACTATATTTGGATATTCCATCCACCAATTCTGCTTTACTTCTCAACTAGGTAGGGAAGAGAAGGGCTATTTTTCGAAGGCTCCCTTCACATATCACAACAATGATTACCCCTCAGGCTTGAGGAAGCTCTGGCTGAGAGCAGGGTATCTGGGGGTCACTTAATTACTGTCCTTTCTTTCACGCAGGTGGAAATGGGTGCAGTTTCCAACCCCAGAGCTGTGTCCCCAGCCCTTGAGAACAGAGTCCTCGAAATCACAAATACGGCTGACGCACTGCAGGAGAGACTGGCACGTGTCAGAGGTCAGTTGCCGCCCGCTCTTAGTGCCTGCTCCAGCCTCCGTCTACTAAAAGAATTGATAACGGAGTGTTAGATTATGGGGATCTATTTAAAAACGAAAGCATTGCCTATTTGGAGAAGGAAAAGAACATGTTTCTATAACAAGAATCACACTCACAGATGTGCTGGAGGTCTCTGAGGGCAACAAATTTGTGGAATAAATGATTAAGCACCTCCTGGATGCCAGCTTCGTGCTCAGTACACTCACATTGCTTATTAACCCTTATTTTCCTTATGATAAACTGAGGCTTAGAGAAATTACATGATTTTACACAGGATATAGGAGGCAGAGGCAGGATGTGAACCCAACTTTCCATCATTTGAAAGATCATGTTTCTTGCTGCATCACACTTTTCAGTTTCCAAAGCGATCAGCAAAAATGAGTCGACTTGACGAGTCTCCTGGGCAGGAAGCCGCTCTTACTGGGTTCACCTGACGGCAGGGCAAGCTCAAGGCAAAATCTTCTGCCCCGTCTCCCTCTAAACGAACTCTCTCCAGTGTCATCGATCCTCTTTCTTCCAGAGGCTTTGTCCGTTGGCGTGGAGCAGCTCCAAGGGAAATCTGGGAGTGGGAGTGATTCAAGCACCAGGAAAAACCAGCCGGGACACGGCACGGGGAGGCCGGCTGCGGCCGCTGGACAGGGTGAGTCTTCACCTCTGTGAAGAGGGGCCGTTTCCTTCCTCTCTGGCAGGTCCTCCCCTTCCCCATGTGCATCAGTTTCCTGGCACTTGGACTCTACATGGGCCTCTGAGAACATACATTTCCTGAGCTCCTAAGGATCCCTGCGAATCCTTCTCGGAGTCCAATGGAAAATAACTTGTAGCTCTGTAGCAAAAATGGGTCTTCTGTATTTTCTGTCGATTTTGACTAGTGTTTTTTTTTTTAATCTTCTGTGAATTTAGAAAATTGAAAGGATGTCATATCACTGAAACTCAGTGAATTCATATCTTCTCCAATATATTCCAGCCAGACCATGTGGGAATCCAACCCGGTAGAAGAACAAAAAGATGCCTGGAGACAATCAGATCTAGGAACATTTCTAAGTATAATAAATTTGACTAGGGTCAAAGTAGAAGGAGAATCACAAAAAGAACTTAAAGAATTTTTGAAAGTTTCAGGGTGATCATAACTGTTTTGAAATAATGATTTCTTCACGTGTCCAAGAGAAAGTGAATCAAAATGTACTGAGCCCCGTTTGTGGGTCCTTTCAGCCAAGCGGCTGCAGGTAAACAACCACTGCCCCCCGTTTTACCCCAACCTGAGCTGCCTTTCCGCTCCGGGGGCAGGTTGGGGGCAGTGGCCATCTCTTTTCTTTCTTTGTTAGGGAAGTTGCGGGTTTACAGAACAATCACGCATGAAACACAGGATTCCCATGCACCAAGCACTCCACCTTGCATTGGGCGGAGCATTTGTTACAACTGACGGCAGAACATTTTTTAAATTGCTCTATTAACCGTAGCCCATGGTTTAACCTAGGGTCCACTGTGGAGTGTAGTTTCAGGAATTTGTTTTCTGTTGCCACGTGTACAGTCTAACATTTCCCCCTTTAATCTCACTCAGAGATATATTTCAGTGCTGCGAATGCTGTCCTACCACCACCGTCCATTACCTAAATGTTTCCATTGTTCCAAATAGGAGCCCCGTACATTTTAAGCCTGACTTCCCATCCCCTATCGCCACCCTGTCCCCTGGTAACATATTCTAGATTCTGACTCTACGGGTTTGCTTGTTCAAATTGTTTCAAATCAGTGAGATCATACAATATTTGTCCTTTTGTGTCTGGTCAACATGATGTCTGCCAGGTTCATCCATGTTGTCACATGAATCGGAACCTCATTCTTTTTATGGCCGAATGATATTCCATCGTGTGTATCCATTTTATCTATCCATGCATCGGTTGATCGACACTTGGGTCACTTCCATCTTTTGGCATTTGTGAACACTGCTGTTTGCGCCCCTGCCCTCGATTCTCCGGGATATATACCTAGCAGTGGGTGAATAACAGCCATCATCACATTCAACCCTTCACTCAGATTGCAGTGGCACGTGGTAATTCCATGTTTAGCTTTCTGAAGAGTCATCAAACTGTCTTCCGCAGTGGCTGCACTGTTTTGCAGTGCCACCAGCGATGAATGAGTGTTCCTATTTCTCCACATCCTCTCAATACTTGCTGTTTTCCATTTTGTTCTGTTTTTAATAGCAGCCAGTCTTTTTTTTAACCTTTTTTTTAAATTTCTCCCCACCCCCATGTGGTAGGCGGGAGCCCAGTCGCCTGAGCCACATCCGCTTCCCGTAGTAGCCATTCTAGTGGGTGTGAAATGGTGTCTCATTATGGTTCTGATTTGCATGTCCCTGGTCATCAATGGTGTTGAGCATTTCTTCATGTGCTTTCTGGCCATTTGAATATCTTCTTTGGAGAGATGTCTCCTCAAGTCTTTTGCCCATTTTTTAATTGAGTTGTTTGTGGCTGTGGTCATTTTACCGCAGCACACAACCAGAGGTTAGAACTGGTGTCTGTCCCGCTGACGCGTGCTCTCCTGACAAACCTTGATAGCAGCCCTCTGCTCAGTCCTGAGACAATAACCCTCAATAAGGTGGATGACGCTTCAGAAAGTCATGACTGCCAGAAAATGCTAAGATTCAGAAATAGTAGAGACCAATCATTCTAAGTTTATAGATGAGGATAAATGGAATTTTAAAGGCTGCAGGTCAGTGTGTGGTAGAATGTGGACGTGTACCTGTGAGTCTTGACTCCTAGCCCCATGGGCTGGAGACTGATCTGCTCCTTTTCCTCACAGGAAATGTAGGACCCAACAGGAGCCAAACGCTCAGGCCACCAGGAGCTACAGGTATGTCTCAGACGGGTCCACTCCTTGCCCTGGGTTGGGGGTAGGTTTAGACATTTGGCCACAGAGCTTTAAGCTATGGTTGATGATATTTTAAGAGGTGGTGCCAAGTAGCAGAAAGTTTCTGTTTTCTATAAGGTTATGTGTTTTCATTTCAAGCCTACTGTGTGAAAAGGTTATTAATATAGAGGAAAATGAAGAACCAAGGTGAGATATCAAGAGTACCCCAGCTTTCAGGAGTGATGGATATCAGAAGGCATAAAATAAATGAGGATGCTTCAGCAATGGGGACAAACTTCAAAAAGAGCGTGCAGCTCAAGGAAGCCGTCAAGGCAAAGCAGCCGCCTGAAGCTGAGACGGGCTTAGAGCTCACCGCCAGGAAAGGCAGCCCCGCTTCCGTCCTGGTGGCCTATGGCAGGATTAACAGACACCTGCGAATGCAACAACGAAAGACCCTCACAGGCCTGCGGGGGGGAGCCCTGTGCTTGAAATGGCACCTCGGGAAAGGTTTGAGACTCTCTGGTGAAGGAAATATCTCACATTAAGGCTTTGAAAGAAATGGTGATTTTCCACTTCTTTTAGGAGCCACGGCCATCAGCCCAAAGACAGGCCAAAGGGCGCCGAGAACTTCTGTGGACCGTGGGTTGAGGCAGCCACGTCAGTCAGAAATGGCTTCTGCCACAGCAGCCACAGAAAGTGAGTAAGAGAGACCAAGAATAGAGGCACAGGGACCGCCCCTCTCCTGCACATGGAGGACACGGCAGAGAGGGGAAGCAAGGCCGGCCTCCAACGGTTATGGTTTAGCATGTTAATTCTATGATAGCATGGTATAGTATATTAATTATAGTAAATCATAGTATCTATCTTTTATATTAGACTATGCTATATTATAGGATGGTATATTATATTATATTAATTATATTATAGTATATTAATTATAGTAAATTATAGTATACTATATTTTATAGTATAATATAGTATCGTATATTAATTATAGTATATTAATTACAGTAAATTATAGTATAGTATATTTTACAGTATAGTATAATATAGTATCCTATATTAATTATATTATACTATACTATATTATATTGCCATGATAGCCAAGTGCCTGGACACAAACCACCTCACCCTTCTGAGCTCAGCTTCCTCTCCTGCAAGAAAGGAGTAACCCATTCCTTCTTTGCCTCCCGGAGCTGCTGAGCCCACAATGTGTACTTCCTAAAGGGTAAGGTGCCAGGTAAACATAATAATGATGACTTTTCCCATCTTGCAGAGGAGCACACTAAGTTACAGACTTGCTCCAAGTCCAGCCAGGACTAGGGTCCAGTGGCACTCTGACCCTCTGCTTCTGCTCTCTTTCTCTAGCAACAGAAGTGGTCCTGGACCAGGACACTGCTCACCCAAAGCTCCTGGTCTCGGAGGATGGGAAACGTGTGACTATGAGAGGTTCCCTGCAAGAGCCATCTGCTCATCCCAAGAGGTTCGACACCAGCCCCTATGTGCTGGGGCGGGAGGGCTACTCCTCAGGGACCCACAGCTGGACGGTGGAGCTGTCCTACTGGGGCGTCTGCATCCTCGGGGTAGCTCAGGAGTCGGTGAGAAGGAAGGGAAGCGTCTCCCTCAGTCAGAGGGAGGGGATCTGGGCTGTGAGGGTCTCCAGGGGGCAGTTCTGGGCTCTCACAATTCCAGAGACCAAACTGTCCTTGGATGAAAACCCCCAGAAGGTAGGGGTGACCTTAGATTTCAGGAAGAGGCAGGTGACCTTTTCTAATGCAGATAAAGAGGCCACCCTTTTCACTTTTCAAGACTCTTTCATGGGAAAAATAGTCCCATTCTTTGGACTCTGTGGTCCAGGGGCACAGCTAACCTTGAATCCCTGAGATGGACATGGCTTTCCCGTGGCACCTTATGAAAACCTGCTCAGAAATGGGATAATGACCAGGGCCGGTGGTTCCCATGCTAGACCCATTTTGGCCATCATGAGGAGATGGCAGTCTCCTGGCAAGAGGTCTACATTCTCCACATACCACCTGGCTCTGCCCCACTGATTATCAGAAGCCATGGCATGCATGCTCCGTTTCCTAACCACCCCATTTCTAGCTCACAACCCTGCCCAGGCTTCCCACCATCAAGCAGCAGTCTTGAACTTTCCTGTGCACAAGAGCTAGTGTGCTTATTGAAAATATTGACTCCTGGCTCACTCTCAGATAAACAGAGCTTGGGAATTTGCTTCTAAAGAACACCCATACTATCTCTTTGTCCTATTTCTTTAACTTAGAAAATGAGTTGCATTCAAGTATTTTTCTGAAAGAATTGCAAAGATGAAACTTGGCCTCTTCCTATATTCCAAAAGTTTTGTCGTGGGGTTTAAAAGACGACTCCCCTTACTGATGCTTAATGTCTGTAGAAGTTTTAATTAAATTGACTATAAATGTGTGGAAATGGATAGAGTTGATGGTAACACATGATAGTGAGTAGCAGGTGGCTTATAAATAGGATTGTGGCTGAAAAGGTAGTCTAGGAATGTAAATGTCAACCGAAAGAAAGCTAGGGAATAATCCAGGGACTGAATAACACAGTGAACCCAGAGGTGGATGAGAATTGTGGTTGAGGGTACAGATGCAAGAGTGTCCTTCTGTGAGCTAGAGCAGATGTACATCACTACTGCAGAATGGTGAGAATGTGGAGAAGCATGGGGAAAATACAATTAGTGTGACCTATGCACTGTGGTTAATAACAATACTGTAATATTCTTGCATCAATGCCAAAGATGTGCTGTGTCTATAATAGGGGGGCATGGAAAAAACATGCCAAATGTACGTTATAGAACATAGTGGTAATAGTCTATGATATTATCTCATAGTCTGTAACAAATAATTCTCAACAGTGTGGTGTGTTGGTGAAGGGGTATTGTATGGGGATTCTACACATGTACATGATTGTTTTGTAAGTTCACAACTTCCATAATAAAAACGCATTAAAAAGAAGAAGACTCCCCTGAGATCAAAGAATTGAACCCGAATGATACAGCTCTTCCTTTTAACATACCTTCCACGTTTGACTAGAATAAATCCTCTTCCTAATGCCCTTCCCAACCCCCACAGGCTCAACAAGTTGCAGTGCAGTGATGACTTATCTGAGTTCCTGTCTTTCCTACCCAATTCTTTGAGCTACTCCAGAGCAAGGACCTTGCCCTTCCATCCCTGAGTTCCCAGCAGCAAGCCCCTGGTGCTGTGCAACAATGTCCTGAGGGATGGATCAAGTGACCTGGTTGAAAGCAACCCCAATAAATACCCTTGGGCTCTGCAGTGGACACAACATATTACATAAATATTCAACAATGTCCTACGCTCTTCCAGTATCCCATGGGATGCGTGTTCCCCATTGGAAGTACAACCAGAGGCCATTTAAAATACCCTGGAGGGACATTAATTTGCATTGGGGTGGATCCCTGCACAGTTAATTTGCATTGGGGTGGATCCCTGCAAAGGTAACTTGCATTGGGGTGGATCTGTGCAGTTAATTTGCATTGGGGTGGATCTGTGCAGTTAATTTCCATTGGGGTAGATCCCTGCAAAGGTAACTTGCATTGGGGTGGATCCCTGCACAGTTAATTTGCATTGGGGTAGATCCCTGCAAAGTTAATTTGCATTGGGATGGATCCTTGCAGTTAATTTGCATTGCAGTGGATCCCTGCAAAGTTAATTTGCATTGGAGTGGATCCCTGAAAAGTTAATTTACATTGGGGTGGATCTGTGTAGTTAATTTGCATTGGGGTGGATCCCTGCAAAGGTAACTTGCATTGGGGTGGATCCCTGCACAGTTAATTTGCATCGGGGTAGATCCCTGCAAAGGTAACTTGCATTGGGGTGGATCCCTGCAAAGGTAACTTGCATTGGGGTAGATCCCTGCACAGTTAATTTGCGTTGGGATGGATTAGGACAGTCCTTGGGAGGCTCTGGACTGTTTAGAACTTGGAGCTGGCTTGGATAGCTCAAGTGGCTTTGCTGATGAGTTGGTCTGGTGGTTTTCCTACTTGGCATCTCCACTTGGTCTCTCGAGGCACGCACAACTCTTTCTGGGCACCCAGGCAATGGGCTGGACAAGCATCTCTCTCCTCTAAGGCCCAGTCACCAAGCATTCCTTCCATGGGGCAGGATCTGGAAATTCCCACCTAAAATGACAGCCCTTCTTACATCTGATATTTTCTAACACGGGAACAGTGGTTTCCTATCTTTCTGCCACTAAGAAGGCTTGGATAATGTCTTCCCTCCCAAACATAACTCTCTAAGTGATCACTTGTTTTCTTTTACTACTTATCAGAGATATATTTAAGATCAGCATGGAGTAGAAAAGGTTACATCATTTGCAATACTGGACACAAGTCCAAGACCGCAGCTGACATGCCAGCCTGGACTGGCTGCCCTAGAAGCGCTGCTAAAACTTGGGCTGAAGAGTTTCAGGAGACTTCAGGGAAGACGGTGGACTAGAAAGACGCAGGACTCTCTTCTCCTCCAGAAAAGTAGCCAGAGGTCAGGCTGAAACAAACTGGAAAAAGATCTTCTAGGGTTTAGGACACCAGGCGAAGGCTGGACACCACCCAGAGGAGAGAGGGACAAAGGAGGGGAATCACATGACAGAACTGTGAGTTGAAACCAGCGGCTGCTGCTGCCGGCACCCTCCCCCACACTACAGACACTTCAGAATTCTCAGGCCTCTGGGCCTGTGGCTACAGACAAAGGGGGCCCCAGGGATCCACCACCCCAGGAAAGGGGAGAGGGACACAGCCTAAGGCTGACTCAGGTTCTCACCCAAAAATCTGGTCTGCTGTGTCCCACGAGCCCTTCCAGGCCAAGTGAAACAAAACCAAGGTTTGCCCTGGGAGCTGGCACAGGACTGGAGGCAACCTCCCTCTCTTCTAGCCGGGATTGATTGCTGAGGACCCACCTCCCCAGCCTAAAACTTATGAAGCTTTTGACTTACAAATCTGGTCTGCTGTGTCCCAGGAGTCCTTCCAGGCCGGGTGGGGCTGCGCCATTGTTTGCCTTGGAGCCTGCAAGGGGCTAAAGATATACAACCCTCCCAATCTCCTCCTCTACTAACAGGGACTGATTGCTGAGGACTCAGAGGGGAGAGGAAATATTTCCCAGCTGGGAAAAGGGAGGGGGCTGCCAGAGAAGGCTAGAGAACTGTCTCAGAGAGTTTCAAGGCTCCTAGCCCCCAGACGGGAAGCTCTATCACTTTGATCCAGTCTGTGTTACAACAAATACACTGACCAGGCACTAAACTGAGAGCTGCCAAAGAGCAACACATGCTGGCAGACCAAGGAAGCGCACGTGAGAAAATTAAAAATAAGTAAGAGAGGCTTTTTCCAGCCTTTACAGCCTCCCTCCCCAAGGCTCTAGGACACAAGTCTGCAACCAATTACTGGGTCCAGAACCCAGTTTTGAGCAACTAGCAGGGAAAATCCTAACAATCCAGGTCAAGCCAAGAATCAAAGAGCTGTGGTAACACAGCCTCCTGCCACTAAATCCCTACAAAAGAGAAAGAAGTTGAGCATCTGAGTAAACTACATCCTAATCAGATGCCTAAACATCAGCAAAAAATTATGAGCCATACTAAGAAAATGGAAGACATGGTCCAAGAAAAGGATTATATCAAAGCCCCAGAAGAGATGCAGAATTTGAGAGAACTAATTAGCAAGATGAGCACAAATTTCCAAAATCAAATTAATGAGTTGAAAGACAATATAGTTAAAGAGATAAATGACATCAAGAATACATTGAATGAATGCAAAGAAGAATTTGAAATCCTGAACAGAAAAGTAACAGAGCTGATGGGAATGAAAGACAAAATAGGTGAGGTCAAAAACACATATATATATTAATAAAAGGGACGATCCACCAGGAAAATATAACAGTCATAAATATCTATACACCTAATCAAGGTGCCCAAATATACATGAGACAAACTCTGGCAAAACTAAATGGAGAAATAGACATTTCTACAATAATCATTGGAGACTTCAACACCCCACTCACATCATTAGATAGAACAACTAGACAGAAGATCAACAAGAAAACAGAGAACTTGAACAATATGATTCATTATATTGTTAGACCTAACAGACATATATAGAATGCTTCATTCAAACTCTGTGGGTTATACATTCTTCTCAAGTGCCCATGGCTCTTTCTCCAGGATAGACTACATATTACGGCACAATGAAGCTCTCAATAAATATAAAAAGATTGAAATTATACAGATCACTGACTCAGATCATAATGAAATGAAACTGGAAACAATAATAGACAGGAAAAAAAGTAAATTTGCAAATGTGTGGAGGCTGAACAACACACTCTTAAATAATCAGTTGGTTAAAGAAGTAATTACAAGTGAATTCAGTAAATGTATGGAGAAAAATGAAAACGAGAACACAACTTATCAAAACCTATGGGATACAGTGAAGGCAGTCTTGAGAGGGAAATTTATAGCCCTAAATGCCTATATTAAAAAGGAAGGAAGAGCTAAACTCAAAGATTTAAATGAACAACTAGAGAAACTAGAAAAAGAATAGCAAGCTAATCCCAAAGCAAGCAGAAGGAAAGAAATAATAAAGATTAGAGCAGAAATAAATGAAATTGAGAACAGAAAAACAATAGAGAAAATCAACAAAACCAAAAGCTGGTTCTTTGAAAAGATCAATAAAATTGACAAACCCCTAACAAGATTGACAAGGAAAAAAAGGGAGAAGATGCAAATAAATACAAACAGAAATGAAAGGGGGGAAGTTATGACTGACCCATAATAAGAGGATATTATGAGAAACTGTATGGCGACAAACTAGACAACCTAGATGAAATGGAGAAATTCCTAGAAATGCACAAACAACCTACCCTGATGCTACAAAAATTATAAGAACTTAACAAACCAATCACATTTAAAGAGATTGAATCCATCATCAAAAATCTCCCACCAAACAAAAGTCCAGGACCACATGGCTTCACAGGTGAATTCTACCAAGCATTTCAAGAAAAATTAACACCAATCCTGTTTAAACTTCCAAAAAATTGAAGAGGAGAGAAAATTACCCAACACATTTTATGAAGCCAACATCACCCTAATACCAAAGTCAGATAAAGATTCTACAAGAAAAGAAAATTACAGACCAATCTCTCCAGTGAACATAGATGCAAAAGTTCTCAACAAAATACTTGCAAATCAAATCCAACAGCATATCAAAAGACTTATACATCATGACCAAGTGGGATTTATTCCTGGTATGCAAGGCTGGTTCAACATAAGAAAATCAGTCAATGTAATACACCACATTAACAAATTGAAGGAAAAAAACACATCATCTCAATCGATGCAAAACAGACATTGGACAAAATCCAGCATCCTTTTTTGATAAAAACACTTCAAAAGATAGGTCTAGAAGGAAAATTCCTCAATATGATAAAAGGCATATATGAAAAACCCACAGTCAATATTGTACTCAAAGGAGAAAGGTTGAAAGCTTTCCCTCTAAGATCTGGAACAAGACAGGGATGCCCATTGTCACCACTGTTGTTCAATATTGTACTAGAAGTTCTAGCAAGGGCAATTAGATAAGAAAAAAGAATTAAAGGCATACAAATAGGAAGTAAAACTCTCACTGTTTGCTGATGACATGATCCTGTACTTAAAAAATTCTGAAGCATCCACAACAAAGCTGCTTGAGATAATAAATGAGCTCAGCAAAGTGGCAGAATACAAGATCAACATGCAAAAATCAGTAATGTTTTTGTACTCTAGTACTGAACCACCTGAGGAGGAAATCAGGGGAAAAATTCCATTTACAATTGCAACAAAAAGACTCAAATACCTAGGAATTAATTTAAACAGAGAAGTACAAGACCTATATGCAGAAAACTACAAAACAATGCTAAAAGAAATTTTTAAAAAGACCTAAATAAGTGGAAAGAAATGCAGTGTTCAAGGATTGGGAGAATAAATATCGTGAAGATGTCAATCTTACCCAAATTAATTTATTGATTCAATGCAATACCAATCAAAATTCCAACAGCCTACTTTACAGAATTAGAAAAGGCAATTACCAAATTCATTTGGAAGGGAAAGTGCACCCGAATAGCCAAAAGCATTCTGAAAAAGAAGAGCGATATGGGAAGAATTTCACTGCCTGACCTTGAAACATTTTTCAAAGCTACTGTGGTCAAAACAGCATGGTACTGGCATAAAAATAGACACATCGATCAGTGGAATAGAATTGAGAATCCAGAAATAAATCCTCACCTATACAGTCAACAGGTTTTTGACAAACCTATCCAAGTCCACGTTAATGGGACAAAGCAGTCTCTTCAACAAATGTCGCTGGGAGACCTGGATATCTATAACTGAAAGAATGAAAGTGAACCCCTATCTCACCCCCTATACAAGAGTCAACTCAAAATGGATCAAAGACCTAAATATAAAAGCCAGGACCATAAAACTACTAAAAGAAAATGTAGGGAAACATCTTCTAGACCTTGTAGTAGGTGGTGATTTCTTGGACCTTACACCCAAAGCACGTGCGCCAAAGAAAAAATAGATAAATGGGACTTCCTCAAAATTAAACACTTTTGCACTTCACAGGACTTTGTCAAAAGGGTGAAAAGGCAGCTGACTCAATGGGAGAGAATATTTGGAAATCACAGGTCTGATAAGGATTTAATATGTAGGATATATAAAGAGATGTTACAACTCAACAATAAAAAGACAAACAACACAATTTTAAAAATGGGCAAAAGACTTGAATAGATATTTGTCCAAAGAAGAAATACAAATGGCAAAAAAAAAAAAAAAACATGAAAAAC
>JAQZBX010071343.1:0-15282 GCA_029593785.1 Cabassous unicinctus | reverse complement strand
CCCGTTTACCATATGGGAGGCCCCGGGTTCGCTTCCTGGGGCCTCCTTGTGAGGGCAGGCCGGCCCGCGTGGCGCAAGGGGCTGATGCAGCGGGACTTCACAGCAAGGGGAAGATAAGCAGACACGGAGAAGACACACAGCGAATGGACACAGCAAGCACAAGCATCAAGGGGGGGATAAATAAATAAATAAATAAATCTTTAAAAAAAAAAATTAATATAACTAGCATATCAGCGCATACTAGTATAGATTAGTATAAAATTAATATAACAAGTATATCAGCGCATACTAGTATAGATTAGTATAAAATTAATACAACTAGCATATCAGCGCATACTAGTATAGATTAGCATGTAATTAGCATAATATAATTAATAGCCAGCCACTATAACCCGATTCAGTTACCATTTAAGCCTATAGATCCGCTACAGACGTCATGGAAATAAGTCAACTGCTGTGCTATAGACCAGTAAGTTTTGTTTGCTAGATAGTTACATGTGGAAGGCAAAAATAACTAAGACCCAAACTTTAAATATATGTGTTTAGTGGAAGCTCAAGGCATGGGGAAGAGAAGGAGAAAAGACATAAAATGCCAACTTGAGTAGGAACTTTTCTAGGATAGACAACTGGGAGAAATGGAGATAATTTAGGGGACAAAAATATCCTAATAAATAATTTGTATCTTCAGAGTGAGAAGATATTTTCATCTTTGAAACAAAGAATAAGGTGATGTGGGAAAGGAACAGAAACTGAACCCACAATAATATATAAATATAATATACATATATTTACTGAAATAAAAATTTTCAACAGAAAATTTGGAAGATAAAAGACAAGAAAATCTTTGAGAAAGTAGAACAATAGGACAAACCAATCAACCAGCCAACCAATGAGATGGGGTTAGTCAAGGATATCCAACATCCCTTTAAGAGAAATTACAGAGAAAGTGTTCAGAGGAAGTAGAGGGGAGGACATTATCAGATAAATAAAGCAGGAAAATTTTCCAGAACTCAAGGTGTCTTCAGATTGAATGATAACCCAGACACATTCTTGTGAAATTGTAAAGGACCAAGGACAGAAAACAGATCCTAAAGACTTCCAAAAAGATAAAGAGAAGCCCATCTACAAAGGAGCAAGGATCAGTGTGGCATCTCACTTCTCATAAGGAAACTAAACACTCAAAGGGAATGAGCAATGTTTTCAAAGCTCTGAAGGAAAGTGGTGTGCAACCTAGAGCTCTCTATCCAACCAACCAAATATGAGGGCAGGATGAAAACATTTTCCGGCATGACAAGTTTATGTTCCATAACCTTTTCTTAGGAAGATGCCTGAGAACATCTGCCAGCAAAACAAGGGAGTAGACTAGAAAGAGAGAGACTTGCAGAAACAGAGGCTCCAACTTGAGAGGACAGGGCTTGAAGCCCTAACCTGGTAGCACTCAGCAAGGGCCTGGAAAGCTACCTAGGAAGATGGAGGGCTCCAGGAAAATAAAACAAATACCCTGGAGTTCATAGCCTCCATGGTATAATTAAGCTTGGAAAAACTTGCACTTGATGCTGGGAACATGTTGCATCAAGCAGGTCAGGGATGTTGGACTTGCAGAGAAGGACACGGAATCCTTGCCTATTCCTCGGCTCTGCAAAGAACGTTATTTCCATGGTCATTGGATAAGTGAGGTGCATTCTCCTGGACACAAGGTTAGGAGCAATCTTACAGGAAGACAGGAGACACAGCCATGTCACAGAACAGCAGATGGGTGGCATTGCCTTGAAATGCAGGCAAGTGGAAGGAGGAGGCCAGGGCTGCTGGAAGGGCCATTGCCCTCACCATCCAAATGGGAGTCACAAGATGGTCTGCGGCTGCTGGAATGAGAAGCAAAAATCTGGAGATTTGCTGAGTGAGGAGCAGTGTGTAGAGTGGTACTTGATGGAGGTGAGAGGGGAGAGAGGGAGGGACAGAGGGAGGGAGGGAGGGCAGAAGCCTCCACCCTCAGGGCAGGAAATCTGCGGACAATTTCCAGAGCTGAATCAAGGAAGAGAAAATGCCAAATCAGAAACGGTTCAAAGTATCTCCACTGTCAATGGAGATAAGGCTGAAAAGGATTAAAAGCCTTTCTATACTATCTTACTATTTTTAACCACAGCCAAGCTTTGTTTTGATAAAATGTTTTAAAATAATGATTAAAAATGTTATTAGCACTATAATAATAAGTTTACTGACTTTATAAACTAGTTTAATTAAATTTTAAATAAAGTCTGTTTTAATTGATCATTAGCATCCTGACATGGCCCTCAGTCAGCTCTCTGGGCTGCGCTTGGTCCGCTCCTCTGGAGTGAGGGTGTCCACTCCTGGTGGCCTGGGCCTGAGGGGTGCATGTCACCAGGCTCTGGAGCGGTCCTCCAGAAGCTAACGGCTTCAGCCATCACAGCTGCCAGTTCAGCCTTCACCGAGGCCCGCGTGCTTTGCCTGTGAGTTTTATCTGAAATCTGAATCTTGTTCCTTAAATCCAAGAAAGATCCACTGTTGGATGTGTGTTCTCATCCACCCGCCCTATATTTATATTTCCAGCTTGATCCTAACTTTATGTCTACAGCTGAGCGTGGCGTGAGGGTGCGGGACCCCTCTGGCAGCCCCGTGGGAGGGAAGCCTGCATTTAGACGGGCACAGTGGTCCAGGCAGTGGCAAAGCCCCGCTCCAGTGCGGTGCCTGTGCCCTCCAGCGTGCTGGGGTGGGCCCTGGGGCCACCTGGGCGCAGGAGGGCAGCAGCCACAGGGCGCGCACTCAGTAACCACTGGGGTGTAGGAAGCTTCAACCCCGCTAAGTGCCCTGCAGGAGCAGCCCGTTCTGCTCTCCGCAGGGACGGAAGACACATCATCAGGCCCCTGCAGAGGAGGAAACAGCGCCGAGTTTGGCCTGCAGCTGGCTCAGGACTCTTGCCAAGGACGTGCTTAAACCTCCGGGGTGGGGGGAGGGAAGGAGCCTGTCCACCCCGTGCTGGGCCTCCCCACGGACGTGTGGCTTTGTCATGCGTCTCGCAGCCACCTTCCAGGGGTGCTGATATTCTTTCCAGGTCACAGATGGCTTGGTTTCCTGGCGGCCGTAACAAGAGGAATTCATCCTCTCTTACCCTGGAGGCCAGAAGGCTGCCGTCCCGGGGTCTGGGGGCTGCAGTGCCTCTGGGGCTTGGGGAATGGTCTTCCCTTGCCCCCTCCCAGCTCCTTAGGGCTCCTTGGTGTGTTGTCGCGCCGCTCGTCTCCGCCTCTGTCTTCCCGTGGCCTTCTTCTCCAGGTGTCTGGGTGTCCTTTTCCTATGACGACACCAGCCAGTGGACTTGGGGCCCACCCTAATCCAGGACTACCTCTTCTTAACTGTCTGCATCTGCAAATACCTTATTTCCAAATAAGGTTTTGGGCGAGCATGCATTCTGAGGAGCCACCATGAAACCTATGAAACACTATTCAGCCGCAGGTGAAGGAATGACGAGAGCCTGATTAATAAATTATCCGAGAATCTTGTGGCGAACAAGCGGCAGAGCTGGGATTTGACCCGGGCTGTCCACACAGGTTGACAAGAGTCTCTGGAGCAGATAAGGCCAGCTGCTCCCAGTGGGGTAGGTGTGGAGAGCCGAGGCGCAACCCCCTCCCCATCAACCTGGGTCCCATCCCACCCGCCCAGCAAGACCTCAGAGAACAGCGAAGGCTCCAGAAGCACAGGGAGAAAGAGATAGGAGAGTCCTGGAAACCAGCCTGTGTCTCCTACACACCAGGAAGGACTTCTGCACTGAGCTGAGCCACCAAGGATCCTCGACAGAGCAGACTGGTGAGAGAAGGTGTGCTTGAGCAAAGCGTTATGAGCTACTAGTGTGATTAGTGTGCTTGATGCACAAATTGGATGAATTTGTGCTTAATTCATCAAAGAAAGGGCCAAGAAATTGTGGGGGAGGCAGAGAAGGGCCCCTGCCCTGACCTCAGAGAGGGCCAGTCTAGTTGGAAAGAAAAGACAGAGCATCACAGTGCTGCAGAGAGACCCAGCTGGTGATGCGCAGGGCAAGCTCAGGGTGATGTCGGTGTGTGCTCAGAGAAGGCTCCTCCAGAGGCCGGCCTGCGCGGTGCTGGGGATGGAAAGGATGCGGGCATCAGGGGGCACAGGGAAAGCCCTCCAGGCGGTGGGTTACGGTGAGGGATGGGGGCATCAGGAGGCACGAGGGAAAGCCCTCCAGGCGGTGGGTTACGGTGAGGGATGGGGGCATCAGGGGGTATGAGGGAAGGCCCTCCAGGCAGTGGGTTACAGTGAGATAAAGTACATACTGGAAGGCGCAGGGGATGTCTGACGGATGATGAGTAAAACAATCTCACTAGGAAGGAGGGTTGGTGTTGGGAGCCAAAGAGAAGTGGTCAGGACACGGAAGGCTCAGATGGGGGCAGGACGGCACGCTGGGCCAAGGCGTTCGAGCGTGACTGCTTAAAGGTTTAGAGGGGCTGTATTTGGTGATGGTGGACGGAGGGTTTAGAGTAGGTTATGCTGGAGACTGCAGCATCAGCCAAGGAGTTACTGCCATGCCCTAGAGGAGGGAGAGGGTCCAGGAGCCTGAGTGAGACCTGGAGGCAGGGGCAGGGCAAAGGAAAGGCAGGATGAGCAGAAGCAGGAAGCGTTGGTCCGAATCCTGGGACCTACGTACTTTCTAACACAAACGAATCAGCTGCTGTGGGCCCCCGTGCTCTACTATTTAACATGTAGATATAGTGGTAATAAGCCTTCCATGCAGAGGTGTGCTGAGGGCTTTAGGAGAAGTTGTAGGTAAAGGGCACAGCACAGTAGCTGGTACATGGGAAAGAGTAAATGATAGTGATGGAGTGGATGTGGCTCAAGCAGCTGAGCGCCTGTTTCCCACATGGGAGGCCCTGGGTTCGGTTCCCGGTGTCTCCTAAAAACAAAAACAAACAACAAGCAAACAAACGAAAAAACCAAGTCAGGGGAACCATTGTGGCTCAGTGGTTCAGTGCCGGCTTCCCGCATACGAGGTCCCGGGTTCAATCCCTGGCCCCAGTACCTCAAAAAAAAAAAAAAAAAAGGTAGTGATGGTTACTGTGGTCAGTACTCAGTGGGCCGAGTGACTAATTGAGAGTCAAAGATGGATCATGATATGAGCCAGGTTTATTGGAACTAAGGGTGGAACCATGGTCAAAACTAGGCGGAGTCGGTTCTACCCAGATCACACATCACGAGGCTAAGAACAGGGGAGGCATGACTTCCTTGAGCAGACCTGGGGTGCTGCCACCCAAAGCGGGGAGACAGTCTGCCGGGCAGCAAGCACAAGTGTGCTCATCACATCCACCTTAACCCCCAAACGCCGTCGATTTTCCCCATTTGTTCCAATTCTACTAGAATAGAAAGAAACCAGAGAACTGGTCACCCATGCCACAGCCTACAGCTGTTCTAGACTGCTGTCTTCCTTAGGAGGTTTCTTATTTAGGCTTCCCAAAACAAACAACAAACAAACAGACAAATTATGAACAAGAGCCCCATCTTGTTGCTGTTTCTCTAGGGTACCTGGGCTGCTAGGGCAGCTCCTCGTGCGGGAGCCATACAACCTGCCTCTGACAGGCCAGAGAAACTGACCATCGCTCTCGGGTCTGGGATATTCTCTATCTTTATTCAGACCAGAGTGATTAAGATCAAGACATAAGAGAGAAATCAGAAAAGAACATAGGGTCTAAAATGCCAAACAGCTGAAACGAGAAGTGAAAGAAATTGGCTTATTTGGCAATGTGGAGTCACAGATTGCATTATTTGACTGAGTTATAAGTGCTCCTAAAATTATATTCTATCAAGATCATTTAAATGTTTAGATTTAACCTCCTATTAACTTAGCATTAATCTGTCATGTACCCATCTGCTTTCTTTCCTTTTTGGTCCTGGGAAGTTCTAATGTAATCAACATTTTTGAGTTGAAAATTGAAGTTGAGGATGGAAAAGAGGAGGAAGGTTTATTTAAAAATGAATATAGACCAGGATAACATTGATTCAACCTTTTGACAAAGAGGGGAAAAGTGAACACAAGTTCCAATTCTGCACTTGGGGTTGGAGAGCTGAGATTTAATTGTGAGCAGAAATAGAAACACATTTGTTCATTTGGCTTTGACCATCTGCCATTCAGCAAGGTCCACAGTTCCCTCAGTATCTGTGCGTCATGCTCTCGGCGTCTCATGTTTTCCCCCCACCCGATAGTCAGAACTATTTGAGAAGATTCAACAGATGTGGCTCTATCTCTGTTTCTCTTTGTTATTCAAATTAGGAAAGAAAGCAGAATTTTAGGGAAATGGTTTTAATTAGCAAATAAAATAACAATGTCTCATACTTGCAGACCAGTAGATCTGAAATTGATTTGCAAGTAGGAGTTTGCTAATACTTCCAGTGTTTCCTAAGATATGGTTGTGGAAATTGTTATTCTGCTTTCAAACGGAGAAGCCAGGGCTGTGAGAAGTAAGTGGCCATATTTTAAAGAAGACTCTTTGAGAGACAGTTGCTTAAACTCCTTGTAAACATCACTTGAAATGAAAACCAGAATAAGCCTGCTTCTCCATGAATCACTAGCACCCAGATGTGGCAAAGTTATCTGGAGTACTTTCTTGTTCTGACTTCCAGATGACTGGAAAAAAGCTCAACTTCTTTATCACTGGAGTGTTTCATAGCAGCCTAAGGAGATAGATCAAAACTTCCTGCCACGTGGGGTAGTATCAGAATGAAAGAGTCCAGCAATTGAGCATGTGGGCCTCATGCATTATTTGGTGATGGGCTGGGGACAAACTAAACCATAAGCATGAGAACCCATAGAAGAGAAGACAGTGCCAGCAGCCGACATTTTGGTTCCAAAGGTCGATTTGGAGTAGGCTTTTGCCCTTCTGAATGATTGGACTCCGTAGGTGTGAATGTCCACGTACTAATGCTTGGAACCTGGGAATGTGACCTTATTTGGAAGATGGTCTTGGCAGATGTAATTAAGTTAAGGATGCTGAGATGAAAGCATCCTGGAATATCTGGGTGGGCCCAAAGTCTAATGACAAGCGTCCTCATTAGAGACAGAAGAGAAAAACACAAAGAGGAGGAGAAGGGCCTGGAGACAGAGGCAGAGACTGGAGAGACGAAGCCTCAAGCCCAAGAACAGCTGGGACCACCAGTGGCTGGAAGAGGCCAGGAAGGCTCTCCCCTAGCGCCTCTGGCAGGCGCTCAGCCTGGCCAACACTTTGATTTCAGGCTGCGAACTCACGACAATACATTTCTGTTGTTTTAAACCACCCGGTTTGTTGCAATTTGCTATGGCATCCCCAAGAAAGTAATACATGTGCTAACACAGAACACATGAGCAAGACAAAGCCGGGGCCTCACCTTCCAGGCGGGGAGAAGGGCTGGTGGGAGGCCTCTTACGACCACTGCCCTGCCGGTCCAGAGGGGAGGGCCAGCATGTCCGTCAGTGGGGCTAAGCCCAGGACAGGTGGGTCCGTGAGATCAAATCACAGGCTCATCGGGTTTGGGACCCCAGAAGTCATGGTTTGGATCTTGGCCAGAGCAGCCGGGCCTTCTGGATTGCTTCCAGCCACAAATGACCCACAGCCCTTTTAAAAAATACACAGCTCAGGTAAGTCCCACACTTGCATTTGAAATTTAGGTGTCTGAGCCTACATTTAAGCTCCTGCATTATAATCAAGATGTAGCAGCTATATTTTTTATCTTTAAGACCCATAAACTAAAGCAACAGAGTCTGGCAACTAAAAAAGTCTGTCTTATTATACAGGACTACTTCTTGGGGGTCAGGACAGACCAAAAAGGGGGTTTTCTCAAGCAGGACATTTATGACCTTTCATTTAGCATGAAACCTAACAGTAGGGAGGAAGCCTGATCTGACTACCATGCAGGCTCCAAGCCTCGCAGCCAGAAGCTCATGCCTTTCAGCAGTAGCCCCAAGGCCACCATGTGGAAGTCACAAATCCAGTAAGCTCTCCAATACCAGGGCCTCATCTGTGCAGAATGGAGCTGACCCATTCTCAGTTGACAATATTTCACAATGATTGCTGAAAGGCATTTTTGCATCAGATAGGGTTTATAATATGGGATAGAAGGACATGGTAAAAAGCACACAAGTTTAAAAGCACATGTTACCTATTTAAAAATAAAGATATGAGCTAAGTCAATTGATTACTGAAAAACACAATAACTGAAATAAAAAAAACTCTGTGCTGGGCTAACGGCACAATGGGGTGGACAGAGGAAAGTATCAGTGAACTTGACAAAACAATAGAAATGACACAGTTTTGACAACAGGCTTCCTTTGCTAGGTTTGATGCTAAATGAGAGCGAGTAGACCAAAAAAAAAAAAAAAGTAAACAGAGTCTCAGGTATCTATGCAACTGTAACAAAATATGTAATGTTCATGTCATTGGAATCCCAAAAGGAGAGGAGGAAGAGGTTGGGCCTGAAAAGGTACTCAAAGAATAAATGGCTGAAAGTTCCCAAAATTTGTCAAAAAGACATAAACCTACAGATTCAAAAAGCTGAGCAAACCCCCAAAAGGATAAATCCAAAGACATCCACGCCAAAACACATCATAAATCAAACTTCAGAAAACTAAAGACACAACACACAAGCCTAATGTTAACTGAATGAGGCCAGATACAAAAGGAGATACACAATTCATTGTACATAAAGTAAAAATAAAATAAAATAAATAAATAAATCTATGGCAAAATTAATCCATGTTGTTACTAAGACAGCCATTAGCTTTGTGAGGGGCATAGTGACTGGAAGGCTTCTGGGGTGCTGGTCGCTCTGGTAGCTGCTTTCCTGGGTGTGTTGGCTTCTGTACAGCTGTATACGCACTCTCTCTAGGTACACAGCACATCACTAAAAAGTTAAAAATGAAATACACACCTTGTTCAGCGATTAAAGCATGCAGAGTTTCATTTGCTGGGGAATTCCGTTGCCCTGCCCAGGCTGGAGAGTCACTCCCTAAGAAGTGCCCCTTTACATTAATTTCATTTCCAACATGAAATGCTGTCCTGTTGGTGGGAGTGAACCAGGCTGAGATGTCCTCATGTGACCAACGTGAGAGGTCCCAGCATCACGAATGCCGTGCGTTATGACAAGCACCTGGTGCTTAGACTCACAGGTGAATGACTTTCTCCTCTATTTAAAACCACCGCTTAATGCACACATCAACTCCCCAAAGAAATGCTTAATAGCTCTTGACAGTGCTTTACTATAACTTAGCAAAATGCCCTGATAAGGCACCTTTGGAGTCAGCAGGGCCCCAGGCCGGGTGTAGAAGTAGACTATTGTTTCGGGGCGGGCAGGGCCTGCCTCTGTCCAGCTTTGAGTAGCAGGAGGAGCAGCCCTGCAGGCTTCACTCCCCCAGCTGCTCCGTGCCAGGCTCTGGAGTCTGGAGGGTAGAAGGAAGGGCCTTCCTGCCGCTACCCCCCCAAAGTAGCACCTCCCAGTATCTACTGGTGCCAGCGAGCTCTGGCACATACACTTGAATCTAAACGCTTAGGGGAATGCCTGGACTTTCCAGCTGAGCAGCTGCCTGGCTGACGCCCCCTAGACTTGCCAGGGGGGTGAACTTTGTGCCATGGCTGTGAGATCTGCTGGCACTCCCCGCCAAGAGCTTGTACCATCCCTTACCTTCCAACGCCAGCACTTGCCCTTCCACGGATAATCTCAGTGCTTTAGACTCAGAATAATTTTTGGAAATTTTTCTTGGGGAGGGGGAATGGGGAGGAGGTGTCTTAGAGGCCACCACAGCGATCCTCAGGAACCAGTGTCGTGTATAGCTCTGCTACGGGCGGCACCACCCCTGTCTTGAGCAGCGCCTTTCCTGTGTACACACAGAAGAGCCGTCCAAGGCTTCAGAAGGGCGGTGGCCCTGGGGTGCCGACTGCCCCCTCCTCCTTCCCCCAGCAGCTCGCGGAACCCTGCCAGGAAACCCCAGGAATGCCCCCGGGGTGTGGGCCTCCTGCGGGGGTCAAAGCGCAATGCCAAGTCTGCAGGTGAGTGGAAGCTCACAGACCGTGCCTGCCAGAGCACCTGCGCCTCCCAGGACAGGTAGCAGGTGCTCGAAGCCAAGTTCCTCCCTGCTCCCCCACCCCCGACAGGTAGAGAGCAAGGAGGAATCATCTTCAGTGGAGATGACGCTTCCCTTTACAAAATGGTCACAGTCAAATTTTCAAGCGGCTGTTTCATCCAGTTCTTCAAGCGCGTGTTAGATAGGCCCCTACCACTACTGCTCAGCAACGTTCAGTCACAGCTCACAGGGAGAAGGAGCTATACACCCATCCGCATTCAGAAGGTAAATGGGGCAAGAGTAAAAGAAAAAGGGTCTCTGCTACTAACATGAAAGTTCACCAATATAAGACCAGGTTATCTTTCCCTAATTACCTAGACTGATTGAATTGTCTCCTTGACAATTGAAATCAAATATTTACTGTTTTTTATATACTTGTCCATTCTTACAGACTCTTATAGTTTTCTTTCTGTTTCAAATAGCAAGTCTTCCAAATGTTTGAAGCTCTTTTTATTTATTTATGTTTTTAAATGCAGCAAAGCTAACACAAATCAGCTTTTAAGGCTTGTAGAAGAATCGCCATGTTTATTTTCTCAGGTTATTGGATTGGCTCGCACGCCCTGACAGATGTAGCAGAGAGTGATCCAATTTGTCCCACGTGGGGAGTGCTTTCACCAATATTAGAAGTCCTCGTGGCAGTGAGGATTGATAGAGAATGTCTGAATTAACTATCCATTTCATGTTCCTATAAATAGTTTTGATAGAAGAAGGCAATTGAGGGGACTTTCAAAACCTTCTATAGGAAGCTGAAATAGGACTGTTTTGAGCAAGAAACACAGCCTTATAAATTTTTTAAAAAAAACAAAGTTAACCCTAAATTTCATAGCATATTCGGTAATCTATTTCTATCTGGTATGTTTATTTCAGATCTGAAGAGGCAGCAATTATTTCTGGAGCTAAAAATAGACCCTCCTCTTTCAATTAGTGCAAAAAATTACTTGTCTCATCAGTTACTACCTCACAGTTCTTATGGTGTGAGTTATTTTCTTATTTTTATTGTATTCTTAATAACTGCAGGCCCAAAGACTAGTGAGGAAAAGTTTTGAGGACAAATTGTTATAAATGTTCAGATTTCCCCAGGCAGGCTGTCTGCTCCGTGCTGGGAGTTCCCAGGGCATGCCCAAAGAAACACATCCGTGTTGGGCAGGCTGCTAGCTCAATTTGCAAGATGTGTTTCTCATGACTAATTATTAATTATCTCTGAGACATCCAATTCCAGGAAAGTATTTGGGGAAGCAAAATGTAGTGGAGACCTATGTGAAACAACTAGAGTATGCAAATTCACAGAGACAGAAAGTGGAGGACACGTTACCAGGGGTGGGGGAGGGAGAATGGGGAGCAGCGCTTAGTGGGCAGAGCTTCTGTTTGGGGTGATGAGAAAGCTTTGGTGATGGATGGTGGCGGCGGCGGCACGAAGACGTGAGTATAATCAGTATCGCTGAATGTCATGCTGACCGGTGGTTAAAACGGGAAATGCTGTGTTGCATGCATGTTACTACCATAGAAGCACTGCGGCAGGGAAAGGAGCAAGGCGTGCTCCGATGCTGCAGTGGAGAGGATTTGGGGATAATGAGAGCAGATGACGGTGACCGTAGACTTTTAACAACATGCCACCCGTTTCCTTACTTTTCCTTTCAAAAGCGCCTCCCATGAATGATGGAAATCCTATAAACACTCCCTCCTCCGAGCTGTCCGAGGAAGCAGCAGTGCTGAGAGGGGAGTGTGTGCAGTTGGTGGTGGAGTGGGATTCCTCGGTCCTGCGGAATCCTTTCCTGCTTTTAGGGGTTCCTGGAGCTTCCACGTCCAGTGCCAAGCTGCTTATCAGTGCTCTTTATCTACAGACGGAAATAGGAGCAATATATGCACAATTAGCTCCACAAATAAATGGAGAGGCCTAACTGCCAAATCCACCCCGGCCCACGGTTTGCGGGAACCCGCTCCTGAGCCTTTCATCTCTGGTCACGGCTGGGGCTGGCGCGGGTTGGTTTGAATCCTTGTTGTGTTTTCTGCCTTCAGAGAAGTGCTTTGGGGGCCTCTATCCATTTTTCCTGATGCAGGAATATTGACTTTGTCCTGATTGGTCTCCTTCCTGGCAGCCTCGGCAGTGTCGCCGCGCTGAGTGCTCAGTGGAAGGGCGCCAGGGCGGCGGGCAGCGCAGCCCAAGGACGACACGCAGGGCAAGGGCACGTGCTGTGCACCTTCTCGCCAGATGGCCACACCCACTGAAGACCGTCCCCGAGGCCGCTCGCTCCCGGGGTCTCCCTGGGCACCCTTTCTCCCAGACACCTTTTCTGAGCCCCTGGGCCACAGGCTTGCACAGCAGCACCTTGGTTTTCCGGCTGCTATGACAAATCCCACACAGCGGATTGGCTTCAACAACACGCATTCATTAGTTCAAGTCTTCAGGCCGGAAGTCCAAAGTGAAGGTGTCGGTAAAGCCATGCTTTCTCCCCCAAATCCGAAATTCTGGTGCCGACTCGCCACAAGCTTTGGGGTTCCTTGGCTTGCACCCCTATCTTCTGGCACGTGCGTCTCTCTCTTTGTGTCCACTGTCCGGGTTTCCACGGACCTCTGACTTCTGGCTCCTCGCCGTGGCTTTCTCTCCATAAGGCCTCCAGTAAGGTTAGGAAACCACCTTCTTGCTGTTGACCACACCTGGACTCAGAATACCACCCCCCAAAGCTCCTGTTTCCAGTGGGATGCGATGAGGACGAAGAGCACCCTTTCGTCCGCGTGCGTGATTCCCTCCCCCACCGGCAGCTTCTCGTGCCTGTCTTCAGACCACAGCGCAACTTCACGTCACAGCTTTCTCTTCCTGACAGGTGCTTTAATGTTCTTAAAACATCATTTATTATTTTGTTATGCTTAGAAAGCAGTCATACTTAGGGTAGAAAACTGGGAAAACACAAGAAAAGTAAAGAGGAGTTAGAAGTCTCCCACAATTTGCCGCTCAGAGCTACCCACCATGAGTATCATTTTTTTTAATAAGTGGGAGCATTACCCTGGTTTTCCCACATAACAATATCCCACATGCATATTCTACCGTCATTCAAAACCTCTCTGACGACAGTTTATACTGATGGTGTAGTATTTCATCATTTAATTTCTATTATTTATTTGGCAGCATGTCTCTGATGATGGACATTGTGGTTATTTTAGATTTAATGATTATAAACGGGATGGCGATGAACGTCTTTATGCCTGAATCTTTGTCTCCATTTTTATAATTTCTTTAAAGTAGATGATTCCACGTGGCATTTCTGGGTCAAAAGGAATGCGCATTTGGTGATTTTTAATACATCCTTCTCGACCCTCTCCCAAAGTGTTCTATGACTTCGCATGCCCACCTCTGCCGTAATCTCTGAGAATTCCCAGCCGCTCCCACCTGCCAGCACCAGCCATCAGCATCATTTTAAATCTACTTGTGATAGAACCTCTTTGCTCTGAGTTTCTTTGATCAGTGGAAATGTTAAACTCATTTTTATTTATAAATATTGTACTTGGCTTCATGATTATTTTTTAAATTAACTCTTTAATCTTGGCGCGTGCACCTGCATGACGGCGATACAGAGAGTGTGGTTTCTAAATAGCTCACCAATTTTGTGGACACCACCTGTTGGCTAAACCTCCTTTATCAGACGCTCGCTTCCTTCTTGTCTTCTGGGTCATCTGAATGTTCTGTCCATCTGTGTGGCCGTGGATCATTAGCCCCTGAAATGATGGTGGCCATCACTGACTGCATAATGATGGTGGCCATCACTGACTGCATAATGATGGTGGCCATCACTGACTGCATAATGATGGTGGCCATCACTGACTGCATAATGATGGTGGCCATCACTGACTGCGTGACTGTGAGACTCCCTCCCTGTCTTCTCAGCCCAGCTAGATTCTAAGATGTTCTTTTTATACCTGCTCTTTGCAGTTTGCTACACTCTGTCTTCAGGTGAATTCATTTCTATTTGTCCTGTCTAGGTCTTGAAGAGATTTTTAAATCAGAAGACTCATGTCCTTCTATTATGGAAAGTTTTCAGGCATAACCACTATAAACATTGCCTCTTCCCAAGTTTCACTGGCCTCTCTTTCTGGAACTTGTATTAGATGGGTATTGCAGCTGCACATTTTGTTCTCTATGTCTCTTAATTTTTTCATTTGTATTTTCCACTCCTCTATCTCTATGAGCTGCATGCTGATGAGTTTTTCACACTTTTTTCCCCAGTGACTATTTCTATGTTCTGCTCTATCATGTCTACTATTTGAGGGTTTCTCCTTGATTATTTTTTAAAATTTTCTTACTCTTTTTTCATAATGGCCTGTGATTGTTCTAAGGATTCTGTCCTTTCCTGTAGCTCTTTGAATATTTAAAGGATGTCCAGATTTCTCTATCTCTGGTTCTGAGGGTGTAAAGTCTCCCATTTTGGGGGTGTGGATTCTGTGAGCTGTCTTGGTTGACCCTGGACTGACTTACAGCTAATTTTCATCTGTGAGATTGGCTTTCAGCTTAATGTCTCCACACCCCAAAAGTACAAGTGTGAGTTGGGGCCTTACACCTGCACACAGCATAAGCCAAGTTTCTTTTCATTCTACGGCCTTTGTAAGGAAGCTTTCTGTCCAGGCCATGACCTTGTGCCAGAACTCCGAGATTGTTCTGCTCTCTGGTCACGCATGGGGCAGCACTTGCCAACTTCCCATCTCCTTGGTTCAAACGAGAAGATCAGTTCCAACTTCTGCTGCTCACAGCTACTTGTTGCCTCTATGCCATGAAAACTCCCCCCACCCCACAATCCCCCTCTGAGACATGCGCCTGCAATGCCTGCTCACCGCTTAAGCTAAGCGTCCCCTTTCTTGCTTTTACTTTGGTTCAGTATTTTAAATTTAAATCAGTTGTTCTAAGTGTTTGGAACAGGCATGCACAAATGTCATGTCTCCTACATCCTTTGAAATGACCAAAAATCTATATAATTGTTGTGGATTGAAAACTGTTATAATGTCTAGTTGGTCTAGTCCTCTTCCTTCCCTTTCCTTTTGTTTCCTTGGTTGCTGAAGTCATTTTCACATGACATCTTCCAGATGAACTTATTTTTGTGAACTTAGAGAAATCTTGTAGGAATTTAAATTTGAATTAATTTAGTTTGACAGTCTTCCTACCTAGAAGCATGATATCATAA
>JAQZBX010071342.1:0-15254 GCA_029593785.1 Cabassous unicinctus | reverse complement strand
CCCCACACCGCACAAAGACCTCCCAGGAGCAGCCCCCACCCCACACGCAGCCCTTCCGGGGGCAGCCCCCCGCAACTCACACACACACTTCCCAGGGGGCAGCCCCCCACTCACATGCAGCCCTTCTGGGGGGCAGCCCCCCCTCACACAGCCCCTCCGTGGCTGGTGGAGCTGGCCCCGTGGGACCCCAGCCCCCTCGCCTAGAGCCCGCCCGCCAGGCCGCCTCCCTCGGCCCACATGGCCCCAGGGCGCCTCGACCGTGACTCGACCCTGGGTGCCCTGGCCAGCCTGAGGCCCGGCAGCCCGAGGAGGCCTGGGAAGGCCCTGCTCCCACGGAGGTCGGCACGCAAGGCCCAGCGTGCAGCACGTGGGGGCAGCTTTGCCCCGGCCAGGCCCCGCACGGGAGCGCGTGGTGGGGGGCACCGTCCCCGCTACCCAGGGGGCTATAGGCTGGGACAGGGAGCTGGCTGGGCTCAGAGCCGTGGATCGGGAACAGGGTGGGCTGCGGCGCCGACACTGGCCTCACCCACCTCTGTGCCTGAGCGTCCTGTGAAAGGGGGCTGCCCAGGGGACCATCCCACAGGGCTGCAGGGGGACAGGGCGAAAGAAGTTCACCAGAGCCACAGAGCAGGGAGACGGTGACGGGGAGCCAGGAGCGGAGACCCTCGCCACGCGGACCCTCCCCAGCTCCTCTCTCTCCTTAGGGACCACCGTTTGCTGGGGCTGCCTGGTGCCAGCATCTCCTCTCCCCAGGGACCCCACAGCCCACTCGCCCTCATCCTCCCCGACAGCCAGCGGCCCGTGGCTCCCCCCTCCGTGGGCATCACTTGTGGCCTGTCGCGAACGTGTGCCACTTAGCGGGACGCTCCGACCGGGACGCGCAGGGCCCCGGGCAGGGAAGGCCCCCTTCTGGAGGCCCTGCCAGGAGAAGACCCAAAGCGGGGGGCCGCCTGCCCTCTCAGTGCAGCGGGTGAGCCGGGCCGACACGGGCGGCAGCGGCCCAGACCTGCGGCCATGGCACAGCCTCCATCTAAGGCTTGCCCCCCATCACGGCCTGAACCCCCACATCCCGTCCCAGCCAAGGCCCAGGAGCAGGAGGTCAGCAGACAGCAGCGACGGGACGTTGACTCTCCCAGAAGCGGGAGGTGGCGGGGCGGGGGTGGCATTTGAGCCTCACGCCGAGGAGGAGCAAGGAGAGGGTCCAGGGGAGCTTTGCTTTTTTTAAGGCATGGGTTTGGGCTTCTCAAAATGCCAACAGAAAGATCTAGAAAAGCAGGCGGTGTCGACGGTGCTGAAGAGAGGTGAGCTCTGGCGGGGGGCGGGGGCGCGGAGGGGCCGGGGTGCAGCAGGGACCCCCGCTGACTAGGTCTGAGCATCATGCCCGTCCCAGGACCCTGGGTTCCATCGCGGATCCCCACGCCACCTGTACCACGAGACCCTGGGGGCCTGGCCTGCTCCGGCCATCTGAGCCCCTGGCCCTGCCTGCTGCCCGCTGCCCGCTCCTGTGTGTGGCCTCACCTCTTCCGGCCTGCCCCTGCCCCACGCTTCCCCCGGAATTCCCATTCATCCTGCAAAACGTGGCTCAGCTCAAGGCCCCGGGAAGCCCTCCTCAGCCCACGGCTGCCGCGCCTCCGTGGCTGTCCCCCCCCGCCTGCCCAGAGCCCCCCAGGCAGGGGTCGGTTTCTCCACCATGGAGGCCCAGCCCCATGGGAAACGCTGGCGGGGGCTGCCTGTGGGGGCTGTGTCCAGGCACCACAGGGCCCAGAATACTGTCAGAACCCCAGGCCCACCACCCCTGCCCTGGGGAGCGCTGGACCTCCGAGTCCCACTGCAGGGCCCACCTCCCTGGGGATGCGCTTTGGGGGTCCCAGCCCTGGCGGGATGATGCGCCCTGATAAGTCAGCCACTCACAGCTGAGGGGTGACCACCCCCAACCACCCTGAACCCCTCCAAGACTCCCACGAAACCGGGAGAGACGTAGAAACCCCTGCCTGGGGGAAGAAGCCCCGTCCTGGAGCCACCTGCGCACGTGCAGGCCGCGGGGGCAGCTGCCGCCCTGAGTGCCCGCCCATCCGAGGCAGCCGCGGCTCTCGGTGACCGACTCCCCAAGGCAATAGGCTGATTTCGCTCGAGCCTCGGCCTCGCTGGCCAGACTGAGCAGGAGGGGCCATGCTTCCTCTGTCGCGCTGCTTCCTGCCGGGCACCTGTTGCCTCGGATGCCCGGTAGGAAGCAGCGCACTTGGGGCTGCTGACACCCGCCCCCCATTTCCACAAGGCTGGCCTGCATGAGGGGCCGCCTCCTGGTCAGGGTTACAGCCAAGGTCAGCAGTGTCACCCCCACCGCCTGCACGCATTCCTGGACCACTATCACCCGGGGCTGAACCCTTGCCCAGGCCGCCGTCTGCCAAGGGAGAACGGGCCCCAACTAGATCACCCGCCCTTTGGGGGCTTTAACGAGGTCTCCCCAGCCCTGGGACCCAGCTGCCGAGACGAAGAGCCAGCTCACGGGGGAGCTCATGGGGGCGCCCCACTTTCTCCCCGTCCCCGGGTGTGCCTGGCTGGGGAGGGGACCGCGCCCCCGCCCAGAACGGGCCTCTCAGCAGATTCTGATGAAGCAGAAGCCCCACGTGGTGCGCTGCGCTCTTCACCACGCGCGCCTCGCGCTCCGAGCTCATTTCTTCTGCTTGCCTACGGCTATTCAGGAGAACGCGGCGTAATTCCCACACAGTTAAGGCTTTTTGTTGTTGCTTGTAATCTTTTTACCATTCATTTCTAATTTCGCTGGGTTTTGGTCAGGAACGTGGTCAGTTAAATCTCAGTTTGTCAATATGTCAGGTTTTTATGGTCACGTACACAACTGGTTTTTGTAAGTGCCCCACGGACATAGGGGGCGGGCTGGACTCTCCATCATTAGGACCCAAAGTTACCATGCTGGTTTTAAAATACGGTCCCCAAACTCCTCGGCTGGAACTGGCCCTGGGACTGCTGGGCCTACAGACCACGTGGGACGGTTAGCTCGCGGGTCGACTTGGCCGGGTGACGGTGTCCAGCTGCTTGGCCGAGCAAGCAACGGCCTGTCATCAGCCGAGTGTGTCCAGGGCTGACTGCACCCACTCTCAACCCAGGAGACAGCCCTCAGCAAAGACAGCAGTCTCATCCCGATCTGCTGAAGGCCTTGAAAGGAGAGAGGGTCGTTCCAGCAGTCAGAAAGGAGAGTTTCCACCTCTGCTCCAGCCAGCTTCTCCTGGGAATTCACTGGAACTTTCGTCAGAGTTTCCAGCCTGCAGCCTGCCCTATGGGATTTGGACTTGCCAATCCTCACAATCAGTTCCTATCACAAACCTCATAACATACACACACACACACACACACACACACACGCATCCTGTCAGTCCTGTTTCCCTGGAGAACCCTAACACACCACAGAGGCAACACCACGCAGTTTCCAGGCCACACGGCTTCCACTTCCTGTCTCCAAGAACGCTCACCTTTGGAATCCAGCTGTGAGGAAGCCAAGAGGCCTGGGAGAGGCCCTCATGAAGGGGGACCTTGTCTTCCATGGAAGTGGAGCCTCCAGCCCCAGCAGATGCCATGAAGAGCAGAGATGAGCTGCCCCACTGAGCCCTGCCCAAATCACAGACTGGTGAGCTAAGTCATGATGGCTGTCTGACGGCACTAAGATCAGGGACGGTTTGTTATGCAGCTGCAGGTAACAGGAACAGTTATATTTACTGTTAGAACCTGAAACTTGCCAAGGATCACAACATTTACCTGTCTATATTCTCATTTATTTTGGCTTGTTAGAATTGTCCTATTCTGAAAGGCGTGCATTAAGATCTCCCACGATTGTCACATTGAACATATTTTTCTTTGTATTTCTAATAATTCCTGACATTTTGTTATATTGTTTGATGAATAAAAGCTTATAATTATATCTCATCCATAAATGGTGCATCATTCACACTTGTTTGCCTGCTTGCTTCCTTCCTTTCTCCTCCCTCCTTCTCTTACTTCTTTTCTGGCATTTGCTTGGCATCTTTTCACCCATCAATCTTTTAACTCTCCTTTATCAGTTTTATTAAACAATGTATTTGTTTTAAAAAAAAAATCCTGACAGTCCTCTCTCTTTTAATAACGAATTCAGGCCATTCACATTTAGTGTAAAATTGGAAGTTCGATTTGATTCTTTCCATCTTACTTTATACTATTTCATTTTTGTTGTTTTCCTTATAGTTGCTGAGTGGATCAGCATACTATTCACTCCCTTCTTATGTGCTTATTTTGTAAGTTTCATTGCACTCTTCCATTTCATGAATGTAGACCTTCTGGTTCTCAAACTCATAATGAAATCTGCTATCAGAAAACAGTTTCCACAGCTGTTTCCCTTAAGGTTTCCCCTCTCAAATGTATGTGTGTGTGTGCACGCATGTGCATCCCCTCTCTTCACCCACATCAGTGGCTCCTTAGGGGGATAAATCAATTTCCAACACCTCTTTCACTGACTTCATGAAACCCTTCCGCAGGAATGCCCATTTCACTTTGCAATCAATTAGCATCGTACTGCCAGATGCAGACACAGGTGACTAAGCAGAGAGCAGGGTGGAGCTGGTGGGGATCTCTGGAACAGGACTGATTATAAGTGATCACTTCACGAGGAGCATTTACAGGATACGATGGCTTTCGCTTTCCTTGCTGCCCTGTAAACACGGGGACTCAGGTAACTGCATGCTTCAGTGAGAGACGAGAATCAGCCAGGCTCCACGTCTTAAAGACTCGGGGTGTTGAAGAAGGTTGAGCTATTTGTTCCTTGTTTCCAGGTGTGAAAAGTGAAGCTCTTTGCTCATTCACACTTCAGGCACTTAAGGGTATCCTCCCCCAAGACGACAAAAGGGAGGAAAGCCATCCGTTTCCTTCCTTCACATATCTATCCAGCAAATGCTCCCTGTGCACCATCTGTGGGAGAGTCTGGCCCAAGCCCCGTGACCTTCCCCAGAAACTTCCGAGCCCCCTCAACCTCTCCACAGCAATGTGGAGACCAGAGCCCCGTCCGTCCAGCTGCTCGCTGGGCCAGCACGTCCTGCGCCAGGCCGTCCCCGTGAGGTGCCTGAATGCTGGTTCACGGGCCCTCTAAGGCCATCGGGAAGCAGCACACATCCAGGTTCCCACTGAGATCCAAGTAAATCAGGCAGGGCGGGCGCTGCACTTGGCGGCACCCACCTCCCCCAGGCTGAGGGACCCCTCCCCTCCCCCTCTTCCTGACCCCTGCCTGGAACGTAGACCCCGACCCTATCTCTGAGGTCATCCTTCACCCCAGGGACCTGCCTGGTGGGGGAGGTGGCCATGGCCCACCCAGGCCTCCTCTCTGTTCACCCAGCGGCCACGTCCTTCCTGCCCCGGGCCTCCCCCTCTGCAGCTCCCTCCACCAGGACTGCTTCTCCTGGGTCTCGGCCCCTCTCTCATGTCCCCAGGCCTGGCTGTAATGTCAGCCCTTGGCAGGGGTCAGCTCCCCCCCACCAGTTCCGCCACCTGCTACATAGTCCTGGTTTTTTTCAGAGCAGTTTTGGGTTAATGGAAAAGTTGCACGGAAAGTATGGAGTGTCCCACGTACTGCGCCCCCCCCAGAGAAACACCTGCCTCAGCGGTGCCTCGGTGCCTCGGAGACACCTGACGAACCAACACTGATGCACGTTTGCTAACGAAGGCCCGCGATGTGCATTCCGGTGTCCTCTTTGTGTTGTGTGGGCCTGTGGGTTTTGACGGCTACACAACGTCACGGAGCCGCCGACACCGTAAAAGTCCCCGTGCGCCCCCGTCCCTCCCTTCCCTGGGCCCCAGCACCTGCTCAGATCGTCCTGTTTCCTTCATGGCTCTTACCAACATTTGAAGCCACCTCTTCATTTGCTCATGTGACTCCTGATGTGGCTTCTGGTAGCGGTAGGGCCCCCAGGCTTGGGGACCTTTCTACTTTGTTCCCTGGCTCCGAACACGGGCATAGTCACCAAGGGCTACCTGTCTCTTGCGCTGTAACAGTGCAGATCAGGATGCCACTCCGTGGGCCCAGTCGGGCCGCTGCCACTCCCCACGCCCCACTCCATCTGCACACTGGGTGACCCATCTCACCCCTGGTGGGTCTGGGCATAGCACACAAGCTTTCTGACAAAGCAGCAAAGCAAGTGTGACCCCACCGAGCCCTGCCGCCCCCTGGGCTGGTTTCCTCTCCTTCTAGTAAGAGCTGGAAGAGTGGACGACAGAGCTCAGGGGTGAGCCTCAGGCTTGTTTTAGTGCCTTCGTCCCATTTTTTCATCAGATCCTCAAAGATAACGAAGCTTTCCATCTCCATCATTAGGTTGACAAGAGGGAGATGGCCCAGTGGCACAAGGTGACGACTGGTCAAGCCAGGCCAAAGGTCCAGGGCTTGAGACCCCCAGCTGGAAGGGCAGCAGGCTGGAGAGTGGGCACACGTGGCGGCTCCAGCTCACAGCACCTCCTGAGGCTCCTCCTCAAACACACCTGCCTCTAATCCTCCCCCTGCCCTCAGTACCGGGGCCTGGGCGGGGTCCCTCGCTCAGGGCATCCACAGGTCCAACAGGAGGACGTGGGCCTGGCCTTCCTGCAGCTGCACGAGAGCACCCCACTTGGCAAGCTCCCTCTGCCAGGTCCACCTCCTGCGGGGACAGCCTCGACATCCCTGGAAGAGACGGGCACTGCTTTTGGGTGGTCGCTAAACTTGGAGACAAGAGCCCAGGAAACCCTCCCATCAGGATACAAGAGTCAGTAACAAGAGTGAAGATGGTGCCGTGTGATGAGCACTCCCTGAGGCCGGGCTCCGACTAAAGGCTTCACTTACAGGACTTAGGGAAGTTAGGTCCCCGCTCCACCGACGACAAATCTGAGGCTCAGCAAGGCCAGGGAGCTCAGCCAGGGGCACGGCCAGTGAGGGGACTGGAGTCGAGGCCGGTGGGCCCAGAAGTCCCCACTGCTAACTGCTACATGCTCCGCCTCTCGGATCTCGCCAGTGCCCAGGCTGGGGGCACCCCTGGCATTGTCAGTTTGCAATTTGGGCCCCCAGAGGAAGTCTGCAGAGTAGTAGCAGAGAGCATCTGGGGACTCCAGGTGGTTGTCAAATTCAGGCCACAGGGCCAGACAAGGGTGCCCTGGAGTGTCCAGGCCACAGGCATGGGCTCAGGACCCAGGGCCCAGAGCCTTCTCCTTCCAGGGAAGGGGCCCCGGGCAGGCCTTGGTGAGACAGAGCCCTCGTCCCCTGCAGGGCCCGTCGGCCCGCCCCTTTCCCGTGCCACGGAAGAACCTGGGCTCTGAGTTCAGGAAGAAAACGCTAGGGGACGAGCCCCCAAGCCGAGGCCCAGAGGGGGGAGAAGGTGGGTGCTCGGGGGAGGCGTCCACGGCGCTGAACTGTTCCACGCTGGGGGCTACAGTGAGAAGGCCGGCCCCGGAACCCCCGTGCACCCACCGTGCGGTGGCTGCCGGCAGCCTGGGGACGGCCCCGTGAGTCACGCCCGGGAGGGGCCCTGCTGGCCGGCGGGCAGCGCGTGGCGGGAGAGCGGCAGCTCAGACTCCGGCAACCGCGCGGCAGCCAGCTTTCCGCGCCTTTCAGCCAAACCTCCCGCCCTCCCCAGGCAGGCTGCTTCCGCCTGCACGCCAGTCAAGGGGGGATATTCCAGCCGAGGAAGCCCACCGCCCAGGGCTGTGAGCCCCCGGCAGGCCCACCCTTCTCGCGGCCACCTTAGCCTGGGCAGAGCTGGAAAAAAGGAAGGGTGGAAAGAGAGGTGCTATTTTTATCTGCCAAGAACCCAAGCTTCTAAAAATGTCTCATTTAAGGATTTACCCAGAACTAGAAGTTTACCAAACCAGAAGAGACGGGGATAAAAACCCTTTCTAATGATCTGATTAGACGCTGAGAAGACCCTGCCGCAGCCGGCTGGTCCGAGCTGTGTTTACTGTAGCAGAGGCTGAAGAGCCCCGGCCGGCTCCCAGGTCTCAGGGGACCCTGAAGTGCCCAGGAGAGGCCGGCCTGCCCTTACACAGGCTTTCTGTGTGTGCACGTGCGTGCGTGCAAGCACGCGGGCTGGTCTCGTCTGGTTATTGACTGCCGGGTGCCTCACTCTGATTTGCAAAAGTAGAGATTTTAATGACAATCGGTCAATTTAAAGAGCTGTGTGGGGTTTTTTGTTGCTGTTGTTGTTAAGGAAGGTTTTGAGAGATTGACAGGAAACCGGGCTCGGATTCTGCTGTTTTGAGAGCTAATCGGCAAGCTACTTCAGAAAGACGTATGTTGTTTTAGGGCTGAGATTTGCAGAGTAAAGAGGCAAGACAAAAGCCGACTTGGCATTTCACGGGAGGGCCCTCCTCTTGAGTTTCGTTCCACAGAAAAGGGGCTGCCTCCCCGCGGAGCAAAGCTGGAGGAAGGGAGGAAAGCACTCACCTTGTGCCCCCGAGGCCGCGTCCGAGGCCAGGCGCTGGGGGGCACGTGCTTGGCCGGACCTCCAGCAGTGGGGAGGGCCTGGGGTGGCTCTGGGGTGAGAGGTCGCCCACCCGTGTTCCCTCTGGGAAGGGTCCCATCGCACAGGGGCTGCATCTGGACCTGCGCAGAACCCACAGCCCCTAAGCTGCTCAGGAACGAGCCCCCATCACAAGACAGTCTTGTTTCTAAACTAGGGCTGAGGCGCCTGCTCCTTGGGACGAATACCCTGAGACACACAAACTAGCAGAACTCAGTCCAGAGGAAGTCAATAACGTGAATAGCCCTGTACTTAGTAAAGATGCTGAGTTTCTAATTAAAAACCTTACCACAGAGAAAACTCCGGGCCCAGGTAGCTTCACAAGTTCCAAACCTTTAAAGATAAAACAACACCAATTCTATACAAACTCTTCCTGAGTGTTGAATGGGAGGGAACCCTTCCCAACTCACTCTACGATGCCAACATCACCCAGTCCCAAGATCCCTCACAAACACAGATGTAAAAATTCTGTACAAAATATTAGCAACACAAACCCAACGATACAGCGAAAGGAGAATACATCAGACAAAGCAGGGTTCATAGTGGGAATGCAAAATTGGCTTAGCATTTGAAAACTAGTCACTTTAATTCACCTTATTAAGAAAAAAGAAAAACCACCATATGATCATCTCAACAGAGGCAGAAAAAGTATTGACAAAAGCCAACATCCACTCCTGATAAAAACTCTATTCCTAGCAAACTAGGAAGAGAAGGAAACTTCCTCAACCTGACAAAGAACATCCCAAAACCCCACAGCTCAGCATCATGCTCAACGGTGACAGCTGAAAGCCCTCCCCCACCATTAGGAACAAGGCAAGGACGCCTGCGCTCTCCTCACCTACTAAACACCCTGCTGGGGCCCAGCCAGCGCATTCAGGAAAGAAAAATAAAGAGTATATAGCCTGGAAAGGGAAAAATACAACCGACTTTATTTGCAGACATCATATCCATTTTTTTTTAAAAAGCTACCAGAGGTTATTACTAAATAAGGTCAGCTAAGCTGTAGGTTACAAAGTCAATATACAAGAACGTCATTGTGTTCCTATACATGGAAAACATCTCTAAAAGGAAATTGAGAAGACAATACCACCTATAGCAGAATCAAGATGTGAAATACTTAGCAGCAAACCTAACAAAATATGTACAAGACCTGTGCACTAAAAACTACAAAACACTGGTAATATTTTTAAAATATCTAAATAAGTGGGGAATTATACCATGTGTGTGGGTCAGAAAACTCAATATTATTAAAATTCTACCCAAATTCATCTGTAAATTCAATGCGATGCCTATGAAAATTCCAGCAGGACTGTTTTTGTAGAAATTGATACGCTGATTCTAAGATTTATAGGAAATGCGAAGGACCTAAAGCACTCACACTGGTGAAAAAGAAGTACAAAGTCTGAGGATTAACATTGCCTGATTTCAAGACTTCCTTGAAAAGCTACAGCAATCAATGCGGTAACGGTAGAACAAATTAGAAAGTCCAGAAACAGGACCTCACGTGTGGTCAACTGATTCTCTACTTAGGTGCCAATGTATACACAGAAATGCCCGTCTTTTCAACCAGTGCTGCTGGAACTGGGAAACCACACGCTGGGGAAAGCAGCTTGGAATTAAACTGGAAGCGGAGCATGGATCTAAACATAAAACACACAACTGTAAAGTTTCTACAAGAAAGCACAGGAGAAAATCCAAGTCCTTGGATCACGCAACTGTTCCTAAGAACACAAAAAGCATGAAACAAAGAAAAAAAAAAACCAGAAAAATTGGACTTCATCAAAATTTAAAACTCCTACTCTTCAAAAAATATGGTTGAGAAAATGCAAAAACACGCCACAGATTGGGAGAAACTATTTGCAAAGCACATGCAGGATAAAGGATTTGTGTCTCCAATATATAAATGACTCTTGCAACTCAAAAATAAGATGACAGAAGACCCAATAAAAAGTGGGCAAACGATTCAACAGAGGCCTCATCAAAGAAGAGGTACTGATGGCAGTTACACACGTAAAAGGGGGCTCCACATCGTTACTCATCAGGGAAATGCAAATCCAAGCCAGCACACACCTAGTAGAATGGCCGCAGCGACAAAAGGACAGACAACACTCGGTGCTGGAGAAGACGATGACGCGAACACAGAGCCGGAATGGAAAACGGGGCCCCGCCGTGGGAAACGGTTTGTCAGTTTCTCTAAAGGGGAACACAAATCTACCAGATGACCCGGCAAATCCACTCCCAGACATTTAGCCGAGAGAAAAAGACAAGAGCACTGTGGCAGTTTATTTTATAAATCCCCAAAAGAGAAAGATTCTGTTTGTAAACTAATCTGTTCCTCTGATACCCTTTGATTCAGCTGAGGGGACTTTTATTAGATTACTTGATGAGATTGCTTTAGGGCTTTTTGATCCGACTACATCAGGTTGATACCCTTTGATTCAGTTGCTAAACAGACTTAGAGGGATAGACAAAAAAAAGGGGGGATCAGGCGTATCTGGTTCTGCAGCGAGAGAGAGGATTGCTTAAGCAGGAAGCCCCCAGGAGGCTGGGCCCATGTGGTGGATCAAGAGGAGACCAGCCCTGCTGGATGCCTGATAGTGCACAGCTGAACCTGGGAAGAGAGAGCAATGGCCAAGACTGATAGAGGCGGCCCAGAAAGAGACGAGCCCTGTGCCAGCTAGCGGCTGAAATCAGGAAGTGGAGCAGCTGAGCCTGAGAGGAAGCCCAGAGGGGGAGGCAGGGACGAGGCAGGGATGCCCGCCGTCTCGCTTCCCCATGAGGCAGCTGACGTTGGTGAGAAAGCACCTCTGATGGTGACTCGAGTTGGACTCCTCACAGCCTTGGAACTGTATGCTTTTACCCCAAATAAATACCCTTTATAAAAGACCAAAATATTTCTAGTGTTTTGCATTGGCAGCCCCTTTGGCAAACTAAAACAAGCATGAAAAACCTGCCGCAGGTATTTGCAGCAACTTCAATCATAATTCCCAAACTGGAAACAACCCACATGGTCATCAACTGGTAAAAGGATAAGCAGATTGAGGTTCGTCCTTACAATGAAATACAAGGACATCAACTACTTCACACACCACAAGGCGATTCCAAAGCGCACCAGGCCGAGTGAAAGAAGCCAGAGGCCAATCTGCCTGCTGGAGGATTCCGTTTTATGACATCCCAGGAAAGGCAAAGCTATCGGGACAAGAAACAGGCCAGTGGTTGCCAGGGGCTCCGAGTGCAGGGAGAGGGCAACCACAGGGAGGGGCCCAAGGGAACTTCTGGGGGGAGGAAATGTTCTAGAACTTGATTGTGGTGGTGCTTATAGGACCATAAACATTTGCCAGAACCCACTGAACTGGACGCCCAGAGACTTTTACAGTATGCAATTCACACCTCAATAACCTAGAGTTAAAGTAAGAAGAAACTGGAAAAACATTAGCAGAACCAACTTCAGAAACGTGTGAGTAAATAATAGTTTTCTTTTTTTAAGTTAATATATTAAAAAGAAAGAGGTGCTAAACCTAAGAGTTGGTCTTTGGAGACTTAAAATCCAATACGGAGTCAGATGTCGACACCCCCCACCCCAAACCCTGACGTGATCCCGTCCCACCCAGGGTGGAAGGCTCAGTCCTTGCCCAGGGCTCCAGCCACCCTGACCACCGTCCTGGGCCTCCATGGCACACGCACTCACCATCCCCCCAGGCCCTTCTACCTTTCCTGGGCATCTTTCCGTCTCCCCCCAGCCCCCACAGAATTGCTCGGTGAGGAATCTGGGGGGTTCTGAGTCTCCTGCTCTGCTCAGAGTATGCTCGTTTCATTATCAGAGCGGCCTTGTGTGGAGGCACTGCTGGTGACAGCGAGGCTGCAGATACCCCGGGCATCACATCACTGTCCTTCCCCTGCAGCGACAATCACCGCTGTCGCGGGAATACTCTCAGGATGGCACCAGACCGCTGACACCCACTGTTCCCCTGGGAAGGCAATGGGGGGAGGAACAGTGGGGAACGGGAAGACATTATAAGGGGTGACGTTTAAGGCGCAGCCGAACGGCAAGGAGAGTTGTTGTCTGTCCTCAGGTTTTAAGACGGGGCCCTGGAGGACCCTGCTCCTGAGCCCAAGGGAGCAGGCACGCCACCGGTGGCCCTCCCGCCAGAAGGGCTGCTGGAGGCCCCGGGCCAACGACCTCACTCCCTGAGTCGCAGCGCCTCGTCGTCAGAAAGGGGGTGGGCCACAGTGTCCTGGGGCTGCTGCGACACAGCCCTGCCGGCTGGGGGGCTAGAGCAGCAGCTCCTCTCCTGCTAGGTGGGACCGTCTCCACCATGCCTCTCAATTTGCTGGCTGTCCTTGGCGGCACTTGGCTTGGAGGCGCGGGACCCCAGTTCCTGCCCCCGTCGTCACGTGGCCGTCCCCCCAGTGTCCATGTCCAGATCTTTCCCTGTGTGGGCAAGGCCGTCCTGCTCCAGCGTGGCCTCCTCTAACTCATCACGTCTGCAGACGAGGTCCTGCTCGCGGGCCTGGAGGCTGGTCTTGAACACGCCTTTTAGGGGGATGCGAGCCAGCCCGTAGCGTCCCCTCCTGCCCTGCACGTCAACCATGGCATCTCTGAGGGTCTCCCTGAGGGGAGCACTGGCTGTTCCTTTCCTGATGCTCCACAGAGCCGAGACGGGCACCACCTCTGGCCCAGGCTCACGTTGGGGGGCTCAGTGGGCAGGGAGTGGGGAATCCCCCCCATTCCAACACAAGAAGGGAAAATCTGGTTGGGGAGGGGCCTCCCTGGCCAGGGGTCTCCGTGCTGCCCGGTGAGTGCCACCAGGGAGGAAGGTGCAGGCCCCACGCGGGCAGGCGGCAGCCGTGGGCCACGTGTGCACACACGCTAGTGCCTGCTGGGCATCCTCTCCCGGGAGTGGGCGGCCAGCCTGCAGAGGAGTGGCCGAGGCACACAGGCACCCCTTGTTCCATCCGTGGCACTTGGGCCCAATCCCCCTCCAGGCTGGGAGGGCAGGGGCACCCGCCCACCGGCAGGCTGGCCCCGAAAACCAGCTGCTGGAGGGTCAGCCACAACCAGGGCAGGAGGCTCGTCCGGCGGCCAAGCCATGGGGCTGGAACGCAGGGCGGACTTGGCGTCCCCCGCCCCCTCACGGCACCCAAGCCCCTCGGGGGCGCAGCCAACCAGCCTCCTGCCAGGGCCCGCGAGCCGTCTGGGGGTGGCAGAGGGCACTGGGCAGCTCTGCACGGCCCGTCACAGACCACCGGGCCACCCTGCTCATCCTATGAGACCAGCTCCTGAGCTGACCGGCGCAGGTGTCAGAGAAGGGGATGCCCAGGAGAGCGCAGTGTGGGTGGGCAGCAGGGCGACAGGCCTGAGGACGGCTGCAAGGGGCCTGGGTGCCTGTTGCTCCAAGAACCTCCCCTTGCCACACTCAGCGTGCATGCAGCATGCACACACACGTAGGCAGACGCAGGCAGAAGCAAGCACGTGGGCACACACACACGCATACCCATGCACTAGTGCACGCATGTATTCACACATGGACGCACATGCCCGCGCATGCACACACGTGTACAAATGCATATACACACCTGCACACACAAGCGGAAGCATGTACTCACGCACATACATATACACATGCACACACAAACGTACACTCACGCACGTGCCATCCAGTCAGTGTGCACACATCCTGCGGCTCTGGGTCCCTTCCTCACGGGAGCATCCCAGCTCTCTCTTCTGCTGGGGCCCTGGCGTGAGCTCGAGCTCCCATCGCCTGAGAGTCTGGGCGACAAGAAGCCTCAGGAGGGAAGCGGCTGTGGCTCAGTGGCTGGGCTCCCGTTTACCACATGGGAGGCCACGGGTTCGATTCCCAGGGCCTCCTGGTGAAGGTGAGCTGGCCCACGTGCGGCACGGTGAGCTGGTCCAGCAAGATGACGCAACAGGGAGACAAGCAGACACAAAAACACACAGCAGATGGACACAGCGAGCACAAACAAGGGAGGGATAAAAATACATAAAAATAAAATAAATCTTTTAAAAAAAAGCAGCCTCGGGAGTGAGCAGCGGCCCTGCGAGGTGCCACAGAGCCACTTGTGGAGGGGTCCCCTGGGAATGGGTCCCTGGGGTGGGTCGGCCACAGTGACCCTCGCCAAGCCCCCCGTCAAGCGCAGCAGCCCGCCTGCCTCGGTCCAGCCTGCCCACCCCCTCCCCAGCTGGGGCTCAAGGCGAAGACCATTGCTGGCTCCCACGCGACCCCACCTCTTTCCCTTCCTTTGTAGGCAGGAAAACCGAGGCCCAACATGCCCACGTCCGGCGAGGCCCAGAGGGGTGGGTGGGGTGGGCGTGGAGGCCGGCTGAGGGGGGCGTGCCAGGCACCTGACCCCTGAGCTCCTGCACCCCTCCCTGTAGCCCCCCAGCAAAGCCTGGGCAGCCCACGCCACGCCGACACCTTGTGGGTGCCGTGGCCCGCTGGGGGGCCACTGTCACGCTGTCGGGGCCTGACACCCACGCTGGGCCCCCGCCCTGGCCCGCCTTCCCCAGGCTGGTGGCTGGAATGAGACGAAGGCACTCAGCACCCATCCCCACATCCGCAGTGTCAGTTCTGCGGGCTCAGGGGTCCCAGGGAGTGGGCGGGGCTGGGGACAGGCGCTCCAAATACGCCCTCGCGCCACCCCTCCCCAGAAAGCATCACATGGGGGGAGCTGGTGGGGGGGGGATATACGGGGGGGTATGTATATGCCTGGAGGCAC
>JAQZBX010071341.1:0-15266 GCA_029593785.1 Cabassous unicinctus | reverse complement strand
TATATATATATATTTTTTTTTTTTTAAAGTCTCATGGCAGAGCAGCTGCTGTCACCTCAAGTACCTTGGCAGAGTATGTGTGTGTGTTTGCGTGTGCACAACTGTGTGCTTGTGTGAGTGTGTGGGTGGGTGGGTGTGCTGGAAGGCTGGAGGGGATCATGACTTCAGCCGCCGCCACCCAAGTCTTAGCCATCAGCATGGAGGATTGCCAAAAGTCAAGAGGAAGGCTAACCAAAGCAACTGTGATCGCTACATCAACAGACCCCTTCTGATCAGTAAAGCTATTAAGATTAAAAAACACATACACACATGTCCTTCATTTATCTTAATAAAACCCAAATATTTTGATAATAAATGTGATGTAAAGATAAATAAAATAATAACCCATTACCACATTCAATCTACCCAACAATCCTGGGAGATGTGAAAGACAAAGTATCATGACTATCCCTATTATTATTAGGAAACAAACCCTGGGAAGCTAGGTGACTTCCCCAAGATCATACAAGTTGCAAATGATAGTACCATGATTCAAATCTAGATTTTCTCCTTTTTTCTTCATTATTCTTTACTGATGTGTTTTAATTATGAAAGTAATGCATGTTCATGAATGTATTTTTTTTTTTTTTTACAAAGAGAAGTATATTAAGTAAAAAGTGAAATCTTTTTCACTCCCACTGTACACACACACCAGATATATCCACTGTTAACTGTTTGGAGTTTATTCTTCGAATTCTATTTTCCATGCCTATATCATCTATACAAAAGATGGGAACATGCTATATATAGTCTACTAATTGCTTTTTATTAGTTAACAAGCTACTATTAAGACCTTTCTCATATCACATATATATCCCATATATTTTCTTTATAGATTTCAATGGCATCCATTGCATAATTGTATCGTAAATTATGTACCTGTTTTATACATACAGACTGTTTCCAAGTTTTACTTTAGCAAAATACTTCTGTGAGCATTCTTGTACATAGATATTTGCACAATTTACTATAAAAACTATAGGATACATTCTTAGATTAAGGGCTTCTTGAATTATTGGGCAAGTATTCTATTAATCTAGATATATACTGACAAATTGCCTAACCAAAAAGTTATATCAATTTAACCTCCACCAGCAGTGTACAAATGTGATAAATACTATTGGTATTTTCCATTTTAAAAAATAGATAGGCTGTTATTATTTATATTTTTTAATTAATGCAGTTGATCAATTTTTCATGCATTTGTTGTTGACAATGTTTCTATTTGAATTTTCTTGTTGATTTGGAAGCATTTTTATATATTGTGGATGTTAACCATTTGTTGTAAAACTCTCCTCTGAGTACTTTGTGGGGCCTTTTACCAAACAAAATAAACTCTAGTCTTTGGATTTCAAATTCCTTTCTCTTTCCATTAGAAATCCCTAACTAGAAAACTATCTAGCTAAAAAATAGAAATCTTATTAGAGGAAAACAATAGAAAGGTAATAATCAAATATTGTATTTTAACAAAATACCTATTAATAGAGATTTTGAGAAGAAGATGGAAAGTCTAAAACTTCTAAGACTTTAGGCCAAATAAAAAATTTTGTTTTACCTTTGGGGACTAAATGTTTCCTGAACATTTTCTCTTCTTACAAATAAAGACAACATTACTCCAAACATTGACTCCACCAAAAAATATGAGATGAAGGATATTTAAAGACTAAGAAAATGTGGATTTCTAAAATTCTCACAAATATTCTAAATACCCTTAGTCATATCTAAAGAGAGTCAAGTGAGATGAAAGCGTCTAAAAATTTCCCTTCAGCTTTGCAAGTATAAACAGTAAGGACACATTGGCCATATCTTAAATCTTTGCAAATTAACCTTCAAAGCTCTAGGTTGACCTAAGACACTGCAGCCCTCGCTTTCTACCTTCAACTTTAAAATCCCTGGGCAATTTAGACCTATTATTCCTATTAATCCCAAATAATGCTGTTCAAATTCGATTACAGTGCTTGTTCAAGTTACTGTTATCTAACAGAACAGTGGCCAGGACCCAAAAGATGAGGATTAAGATTGGTGAATCCAATACCAATGTTTGGACTCTTTCAATAGTGGGTTCCAACTTCTATTCCTCAAGTCTACAGAGAAACTAGCAAACTTCCAGAGTTCACAAAAGGCTCAAAGAGAACAGATGTTTTATAGAAAATTCTTAGGACAAGTTTCACACATAATGTTGCTGATGTGTATCTGCCTTTTCAATAAACATCATTATACTTTATCACAAGATTTAATAAAGCAGCTTAGTTAAAAATGCCATCTGGGTCCCTGAACACATTAAACAAAGCTTAAAATAACCCATCCTAGCAACTGGGATGGCCAGCTGTTCTCAAAACTGCCCCACTCCTTTTACTTCCCCATAAAAAGAATGAATGAAGACTAGAGGCTAAGTGTCAAGAATGAACTGACTCAAGCAGGGAAACAGATAGAGCCAAGGACTCCCTAAAGTTTGCTATTGCTCACATAATATCTTTCCTAATTCCAAAACTCAAGGATGAGTGTTTGGGAAGGGAAGCAGAATAGAGTGACTGAAGCCTCTTTAGGGTTTTCTACTGTATCCCAAAACCTGCCCTTCCTAATGTCTGGGGCATAGCAACATTCCGGTCACCTACTCTGTAGTGAACACCAGTAGACAATACAGAGCAATCACCACCCAGTTCTTTCTCCTTTTTAGAGACAAGATCTGAAGCCACCCCACCTGAAATCTTAAGATCCATTCCAGGAAAGAAGCTCCAGCTAGGTGTGAAAGTGCAGGTTCCCTTTTCTTGCTTCCTTCTCTCCCTACTTCCCACTCACCACCACATCCCACTTTACTTCACTTTGAAATCTATATTCTTTGTCTCCGGGGTCACACCAAGATTTGTTCTCCAGTGACTACTAGTAAATGCAAATGCAAAGGTAGGTATATTCTCATTCTTTGAAGGGACCAGCTTTTCTTGGTCCATTGGGATCAAATACAATCTGCGCATCTCCCAAGCGGGCACTCCCAAATCCCTTTGTTAACCAGCTTTCCACATACCAATGCACTTCAGCATCCACCTCTAAAAATTTTCCCAAGACACTGAAAAGTCCTTAAACTCTGTAAACTGCACTGAATGTTGGTATCATTCGCATTGCTGATCACCATATGGCCAGTAAAGCAGATGGCCAATCAACAAATGGATTTCCTCTTGGCTAAAACTTGCAACAGACTTACATGTTGTTTGCCAAGTACCAATTCTACATGTTTTATTCAACATTTACAGTCAAATTATAATTATCTGAGATGTATTCAGTGGACTACAATAATAATCCCTTACATTTCTTAGTGCTCTGATGGTACAAAGTGTTTTCATATGAAGTGCTTCATTTGATTCCCAGAATAATTCAGGGATGCTGTCATACCCAACTTATAGATGAGGAAACAAGAGGTTTCAAGGCATTTCAAGAGGCTAAGGCATTTGCCCTGCAACTTGTATGGCAGAGCTGGGAAAAGAACATGGGCCTTCCAGCTGCTGATAAAGTGTTTTCTCTATCATGCCTCATTGTCTAAAGCTGAAGTCAAAAGAGTGATTATCTGTATAAGGAAATCTGGTTTGGGTTTGTCAGATGTGTCAGTGTTAGATTTGGTGATCTACCTTTATTTAACCTATGGTTGCATTTGGCTGTAACAGTCTGGCTCCATTTAGAAACAAACAAACAAACAGATTTTTAAGTGCAAAGTTATAGATCTGTGATGTCCACTATGTTAGCTACTAGTGACGCATGGCTATTTAAATTTTAATTTTAATTAATTAAAATTAAATAAAAATTAAAATTCAGTTTTTCCATTATACAAGTTCCATTTCAAGTGTCCAATAGTCACATGTGAATGGTGGCCAGGACAGTGGAGATTATAAAACATTTATTTCCATCTTCACAGAAAATTCTAATTGGCAGTGCTGTTACAGAGTGCCAGCTCTAGGGAAAGAAGAAGTCAGAAACATCTTCAGGCAGACACAGTACTGATATCTGTCCAATATTGAAGATTAGAACAAAAAGGAGAAATTAGAGAGATGCACTCATGGCCAAAGGTGAATCTGCCCAGAAAAGGGGAAAAGCATTCTTGTAGCCATTATGTTGCATTTAGGGCATGGACTCTTTCCATCCCTCACCCCAGATAGGTCTGCTTGCTTGTTGTTTGTGCTTGTTGTTTGTGCTCATTGTCTGCTCATTGTCTGATTGGTTTTTTCAGTGTTTTTTTTTTCTTTAGGAGGCACTAGGAACAGAACCCAAGACCACCCATGTGGGAGGCAGGTGCTCAACTGCTTGGGCCACATCCACTCCCTGCTCGTTTGTTTTTGCTCGTCTTGCTCGTTTTTTGCTTGTCTGCTCATTTTTTTTGCTCGCTGTCTACTCATCATGGACCCTTTTAAAAACAATCTGTTCCAAACTACACTTAATCACAATTCAGTTAAATAACATTTACTCCTTGTACTTAGTATTTATGTTATCTTTTGTGCCATAGAGCATGGTGTAGTTTGTATCTTTCAAATGGAATTAAAATCACGTCTCAAGAATTTTTGGATAAATTCACATTAGCCAGATAAAAACTAGAAAAGCAGGTAAAAAGTACTGTATCTTCTCATTTATTCACCAATCCAGTCAACTGAATATATAAAAGCCCAAGAGTCCATAGTGATATTCAAAAAAGAGAATGCAAAACAAACAAAATTAATTTGTCGCTGGTAGAAGTGGCTATTTTACCAAACCTTACTGAAAGGTCTTAATTTTAAAAAGAGAAAATTAAACATACATTCTGCCTTTTGAGAAGGAACTAATTTCAGGGTAATCAAATAGTCTCAGTCATGAGGGAAAGCCCTCTTTAAAGGAAAATATGATTTAATACATGTAAATGGAATTAGAGCTTTAGAAAATCACCATTTTGAAACACCTAATGAAATGGATCACACTAATGGAGCTAAAACAACTGAGTAAAAGTTGATAAGGAAGTGAATATTTATATGGTACCAAAGCTCAGCTCACAGATCATTGGCAAATGATGGAGGATACAGGCATCCTTTAACCTACTACTTTAACCCTGTGGGGTTGATGGTTGAACAACCAGGGATTATGTTCCCTAATATGATACAATATGAATACACAATCACCTATCAAGTATTCTTCTAAAAAGAAATGTTGAACCTGAATCTAATTAAACCTTTACAAGTAATTTCTAGTTCGCAAGAAAACCAGGGGATAGAGGGAAATGTTAAATGATACCGATACTGTGAAGAAGCAATCAGAAAAACTGCTACTGGACAACTGACCTCGTCTCTTCAACAAGTCAATTTCATAAAAAATAAAGAAGGGAGAGCTTTCTAGATTAAAAGAAATCCAAGAGAAATAACCAAATGCAATGTGTGTTCTTTGATTAAATGAAACATGTTTGAACAAACCAGATATAAGAGATTTCATAATAACTTGGGAAATCTGAATGTGGACTTGGTAACAAATAATATAAAGAAGTCATTCTTTATATTGTTTAGTGTAATAATGATATTGTGATTATTCAGAAAAAAAGTTCTTTTTTTTAGAGATCCATACTGAAGAATTTAGGAGTAAAATGTCATTTTCTTTAATATACAGTCAAATATTCCAGCCAAAAAAAAAAAAATAGAATGAAACAAATATAGTGAAATGTTAACAAACTAGGGTGTGACCATGTGGATGCCAATAATCTATTCTATCCACTTTTCTGAAAGATTGAAAATTCCATAATTTTATGATAAATGCTTATTTGTATCAGTATGTCTGAGAATCTTTTTCAAAGTTTATGAGCTATTAAAACATAAGTAGTTTAGTTTGTCATTTTAGAAATTCCATACTTCTCCTTTACCAATTATATAATCAAAGAACTGAAGTTTTTCAGAGAAAATTGCTTCTTAAAATTAGCGTTTTCAATTAAAATCAAGATTTTTCAGATACAATGCAGATTCAAATCTGTTCAAAGGGAATAAGTTCCAGTTTTCTACTATTGTACTAGCCTGCTTGTGAATATTCTATAGGAAATCAAAAAAGGTCAAAGCATTTGGAATTGAAGTTCATGGCTCCTAAGTATAACTCAGTAGGACAAGCAAGGGGATAAGTGCATTCCCATCACGTTTCAGTTATTCAAGGCTCATTTTGCTTACAGTTACCCAGTCCCTTTAGATCACCTTTCTCCTGCAGCTAGCCTTCTGACTAGTCACTTCTTTTTAGCTCTTTTATCACAACCCCCCAAGGACGTAAACAGAATGAAGAAAAGATTTGTTAAAGCTAGCTGCTTGAAATTTTATTTCCAACATTCCCCTCACCATGCCCACTGCCCTTAGAACTAATATTTTTGGATTAAGACTTAGAGATTCTATGAGGATTTAAATTTGTTATTCTGTTCTTCATCACAACTGTGAGGTTAACATATATTAACAGATACTAGCTCCTTAAAAAAAAGAACTCCACTCAAAATTAATGAAATGTTTTTATCAGAGAAGACCCATTGAAGAAGATGTAGGAGAATCCTTAAGATAGTGTTCCAAGAAATAGTATAGCATAGTAAAAATAATTTGCCCATGCAAATACATGGCAAATACATGTAGCTTCAAAATTATCCTGACCCATGATTAACATCGGTCAGGCTATGTTTCTCTCTCTCCCTGGAAAATTTGGCCCAGGAAGGAGTATAAAAGCTGCCATAACTCTCCCAAGGCTCGTTATACTCCATCATTCTACCAGAACAGCTTTGTCAGACAAGAGTAAAAGACCATTTGGCAACCTCACTCCAACTCCCAGATTCAAGCCAATTTTCATCAAATAAGAAGCCAGAGAGAAATACAAGTGCTGTATCTCCAACAGCAATGTCTGCTGGGGTCAGAAGTCATAATTTCCACCCATCCCAGCCCTGGTTCTCCCAATTGCTTTGGTTATTTTTTTTAAATCCTCTTTGAACATCCCAGAAACATTGAAAGGGGAAGATTATAGTAGACAAGAGTAATGAATGGATAACCCTAACAATTTTTTTTAAAGTAAGAAATGAGAAAATAACAGATAGGAGGTTGGGAACAAGAGAGAGAAGTCAAATGCCAGATAATTGTTTAGTTTCACTTTTTAAAATGTCCACACTCATTCATATATCTGCAAAAGAGGCTTCTCTTAAAGGAAAGCTCTATGTTTCTGGGTCTTACTGTATTAACAAGATTGAAATTATGTTCTAGGCATTGTTTCCCACAGATAATCGAGACCCCTGAAATTAGGTGTTACTCGTGTATGGGGTCCTTGAGATGCTGCCAATTTTGGGAAGGAGGAAACAGGGGTAGGGAGCACCACAAGGTGCTTTTAGTTGGGGGGTGGGGGGCAGAGAAGGAGAAGAACGCCAGGTCTGAGAATTCTGATTGCAAAAGAAGACTGCAGAGATCATGGGAGAAGCGAGAGGAAATGAGGATGAAAACTGAAAGAGAGAAGAGGCATGACAGTTGTCAAATGCCAAAAGGCAGCTTGGAGAGAAGTTGGGGATTTTTGCTTTAAGAAAGTCATGCTGCAAATCTCATTTCAGATCATTTAGAGATATGCCTCTAGGGAACTGACAGCCCAGGCTGTATGGCATCAAATATATTGATCCCCATCCCATCCATACCCTGATCAAAAAACTCCACTGGGTTAACTAACCAATCATAATGATATTGGAAAGCTTCAGGGTCCACTCTTGCCAAAATATGCCAGGGATCAACGCTGTGTGTGCGCCTCTGTGTGTTCCAAGACGACCCACTGCTAAATTTGGCAGAGCCAAGATTTAGAGGGGAAGATGATGATTGCAAAATAGGGCACAGAAAAAAACTATGTTGGGAACCTACGAAAGAAATCCGTATGGGGAAGGAGGGTGGTGAAAGCGGTTGGAACAAATATTTAAAACCAGGAGCTGCGGTGGAATAGAAAGGGATGAGAAAGAGAACTTCCAAAAGAAAAACATGCAGGTGCGGTACGTGGGCAGGCTCAGGGAAGAGTTCAGGGACATAGGCAGGTTCGGGAAGCCTGAATGGGCCCAAAGAAAGGCGGGGAGCCCCTAAGGATTTTCGGGGTGGCGGGTGCTGATACCACCCGGGTCTCCGGCATGTGCCAGGGAGGCTGCCCAGAGTGGCACTGTTGGGACGCTGGAGGAAGGGGAACTGGAAGAGTGGCAAAGCCCGGGAGACTTTCAGATGGGACAGGAGGGCACGAGAGCGGATCTCAGCAGCGCGGCGGGAAACCAGGAGGCTCCTGGTCACTCACCCCGTTGGCCGCGGCCATCTGCACCACGACCTCGGTGGCTGTCTTGCTGAAGTACCTGCCGTCGCTGCCCACCACCATGGTGCAGCCCTGGCGGTCGCGCAGGTCGATGGACGACAGCACGCTCTGGATGAAGTTAGGCAGGTAGTTGCGCTGGCCCTCGAAGAGGCCGGTGGGCCGCCGCAGCCCCCCTCCGCCTGCCGGCCTCTGGTCCTCGTAGGGCGCGGTGGGCACCGTCAGCACCGGGATGGGGCTCCCCTCCATGGCGCCTCCTGGCCGGTCCTGCCGCGGCTCTCCAGGAGCCAGAGGGAATCTACAGCCGCCGGGGGCCCCCCACTAGCCTGGCCGCACGCCCGGACTCCGCCTCGCCCGGGTCCCCCTCCGTAGCCGGCCCGCGGCCCGCGCTCTGCGCCCTCCGGCGGCACACGGCGTTCCTCGCTCTCTGCGCGTTCTCTCACTGCCCCCGCAGAGTTTGGCCGCTGCCTTCCAAGAAAGTTTTTTTCCTGCCTAACTTCCTCTCCAGCCCGAGGTGCCTTCAGATTTTTTCCCCAGCTAGATCCACTTTCGGGGTGTCCCAAAGCCTGGTCCCAGCGTCAGCTACCCCGACCCCGCGACACCTTCTCCTGCACCTAGCCCAAGCCTTCCCCGGGCGGTCTCTTTGCTCCGAGGCACACCCTCTGCTAGAAAATAGCCTGGGCGTTGGCGAGAGTTTGAGCCCCAGTCCCTCTCCTCTCCCACCGTCTGCCTGGGAGTGAGCAGTCTACGCTCACAAGATTCTCTTTTGAACAAGTTTAGGGAGGGAGTTGGGAGGGGGCTGAACCTTTTGCCATCAGCAACAGCCCCAGCCAAAAATAACCCTGGAAAGGCAAGCTGTGAATTGTTATCTTCTGCCAGTGCTGAAATTGGAGGCTGGGGCTGCCATGTGTGTGTGTGTGTGTGTGTGTGTGTGTGTGTGTGTATGTGTGTGCGCAACCACTACCATTTGTTGCAGGGAATCACACACACATTGTCAGGCCCTTCAGTCCAGCAGAATCCACACTTACTCAAGGCTCTCTGAAGACAGCACTTTTCAGTGTGGAAGGTTTGTTATGTTTTTTGTTTTGCTTGTTTATTAGTTATGGTGGTTGCACCAGCAACAACACTGACACATATTTCCTTATTTTCTTGCCCTTCTCACCCTCCCTAGCCCAGCTCCTGCTTAAAAACAGGTTTTGTTCCACTTTGTAGTGGTGCACACCATTGAACTCTTACTGGAATTAATCACTTTCAACAGGAGGAGAATAATGCTTTTTAAATGTCCAACCAAGAATGAATGAACAAACCAGATTAAACAAGAACCTTTGAATGCATCTTCTGCAGGGACTAGAGACTTTCTGTTTTCTCTCCATAAAATCCCCCTAAAATCTGAAACCAAGAAATACCCCCATAGAAAATAGGGGTGAAGAGAAAATTGGACTAAAAGATAAATCCTAAAAAGAGAAGAAACAATTCTTATTTTTGCTTCTCTTTCATTTCACCCTCAAGGTGTTTTTGTACCTACTAAGGCTACTATCCTGAAATCTCCTGCTTCTCCTCCCCCAAATATTTCCCACTTTCTGGGACAACACTTGGCTTGCTGAAAGGTTATAAAGTGTCTGATTATAGTAAGATAACAGAGTAATAACTCAGACTTGTATACTGTTTTGCTGATAAAAGGCTTTGCATTTCTTGTCCCTTTGGAGGCACAAAACAACTAAAAGAAGTGGGAATTGCATTCATATCATGATCATTTTATAGATGAGAAGACAGGGCCTACTGTGCAATCAAGGAAGTGGCCAAGATGGCACATGCAGTCAGTGGAACTCTTATATTGCAACTCCCCTTCGTACACACACATTTTATTAATATCACTGAAGGGTAATTGGGAAACCACTGAAGCCACCAGCAGAAGCCTGCTCGGGCTTTTAGACCTTCTCTTAAATAGTAAAGAAAGTTCTTTTGCCCCTACTCTCTCCTGAGCTTCCAAGAGCCTATCCCCCCATAACAAGAACTGGTATGTTTGAAGGAGCATTGCCTTAGCACCCTATAGAACCATTTCCAGAAGAAGACTGGGTCGTGTAAGTCCTTTGCCGCAGTTATGACCAGAAAGCCTCCAGGACTCCTCTCAATATCTAGCTCCTGCATCACCCTTTACATCACCATCATTCTCTCCTACCACAGCCCAGTGCCTTCCACAGGGCTGGGGAAAGGCACAGACTTTTCATACTAGATTTTGCAGTTTTACTACCCAAGAGGAAAGCCATTTCCTTGTTTCTATTTCTAAATTCCCCAACATGCTCATTGGTCCAGCTTGAGTCATGGTGCCCAGCCACACACTCAGAATAACACAGTGAGTTGAGGACAACGGTTCCACCAAAGTAAGGGATGCTGGTCCCCAAGGGAGAAGAGAGGGGTGGCCAAACAGTAATCCTCCACCACACACTTGACACTTTCACTGATCAAGTCTTTTGAAAATCATTTTTCTTTTCTCTGAATTCACAAAGCACTTTGTATTACTCATAAGGAATGCATCACACGCTGATGCAGTTTTCTATGCATGTCTTCTCTTATGCAGCTGCATATGACCCTGGGATAATTCTTTCACTTCACCTAGCCTCAGTGTCCTCACTGTGAAATGAGGATTATTATAATCCCTACCTCATAAATTGCTGGGACGACTGAAATATTTAGCACAGTGCCTGATGAAAAGAAAGGTATTCAATAAATGTTATCTGTTTAAATTATTACCATTAACATCACATTTACCATTATTATTAATCTCCTGTATAATAAAAACCACAGCTTATATCTTTGTAGGCCACTACTGTACCCAAAGGATCTTTGGGCATAGGTGATATTCAATAAAGGTTGGTTCATCTATGGTTCTTGACAATAGAAACTCAATACATATGGAGTAAGCTACCCTTGAAACCTATAGAAAGGGTTTAACATCTAAAGAAATCTCTTCAAAGCTGCCCCCAAATTTGATCAAGTTAATTTCTGTGTATCACAATGATGGAGAAAGAAAACTGAGAGGGCCCCACAGATAAGAAATACCCCACCCATAGTTGCTCACTAGTAAAATGAGGAGGTTGGATTAGATCAGTATTTCCCAACTGTTTTCCTCAGAACTCTAGTGCTTCCCAAATGCTGCACAAAGCAAGCGTTTCATGGCTAAGTAACTTTTAAAAGCCTTACACACTCTGCCCTGCTCTTGGAGCTTTATAATGCACATTTTCATATTAAAAGCTCTGGAAAGTCCTGCAAAAAAAAAGACATTAATTTAACTTCGTTTAACCTGGTGTTTCCCAACGTATACTCACACAGCCAGTTTGCTTAGGGAAACAACAGGATTAGCTTTGTATCCACAGCTGGCAATCCCTCCCCACTCCTTGTATGTCCTCGATGAGCTAGATCAGGGATAAGTCCATTTCCCAGATTCCAAAGGGTCAGTCGCCCCTTTTTGCTGCGCTCAGAGCTTCTCTGCAGCATGGGTCACAGTGGAGGGTAGCCCTGTTTGCCTAGAGTTGCTCCTCGGCTTTCTCTGAGCCTTCAGGGAAAGGCATCTCACTGAAAATTCTTGGCTTGAAACAGAAGCAACTGATATAGCCTTCCTTCCCCTTGGGACTGCCTTGCTCTCAAAAAGGTGTCAGCCGCCATCTTCATGTAGAGAATATACTAGCTGGCTGAGCTGGACCAGTGTTTCCCCAAAAGAGTTATCTGGGGTAAAATAAGTGTTGAAACACTTTATTCTTTATTTTCCTCTTATAGCTTCACAAAGCACATTAGCATATCAAAGTTTCTATGAAGTCCCACAGTTAAGAAACCTATTTAATTTTACTTAACCCAGCATTTACAATTTTTATTTGACCCTGGGGCCCTATTTCAAAATACTTATTAACAGATCAAGGGCATTAATATTCCACAAAATACTTGAGATGCCTGGGGTCCCTTCTAGCCACATCATTCTGTGGTTGTTTTTTACTCTATGGGTTACTGAAAGTTTAATTTATATCAAGCTTCCATTTAGAAACTTGAGTGATTTTGAGACTTAAAACAAATGCATTATATATATATATATATATAAAATGCATTTTATTTTAAATTTTTTCTTCTTCCATACTCACCCCACCCCACCCCCACCCCTGGCTGGCATTAAAGCACACCTTTCTTTGGCCCATGGTAGTTATATACTCCTATTGAGTCAAGTAATACTAAAAACATGCTATTGACTCACTGACTCTAAGAGCAAAAAAAATACCAAAAGTATAGAACAAGAGCAGAGAAGCAAATGGGGAAATGTCACAGGTACTAAGGAAGGGCTAGTTCCCCTTCTAATCTGCCCCAAAATCTTCTAGTTTTTTGGGGGGAGGGAGGGATGACAGCTAATTATATATTTCAAACAATTCCTAAAATACCACCTTCCACTAAGCCTTCTGTTCCCCAACAAACAAAATAACAGACAGTGAATCCAGAAGAACTTTCTGCTTCTCTAATTCCTCCACTGTACAGTCACTATATGAACTTCCAAGTAACATGAAGGTGCAAGGTTACGTGTAAATGTTTGCACACTCGTTTCTGTGTCCTTATATCTCAGGCTTCAACTCTGTGTTTTCCACCTCTACCAACAACTACTTGTGTGGCCCTGAACAAATTGCTTACCCTCTCTAAACCTCAGTTTCTACATCTGTAAAATGGACATAATGCTACCTACCTCATAGGTTAATGAAAGTATTTATAGAGTTGTTATATGAAAATTGCTTAGTACAATGCCTGGCACATAACAAGGGCTTAATAAATATTTGATGCAATTATTATAATTATTTATTACTATTACTAAAATAATTATTGTTACTATAATAACATACTATACATACTTATATATAATTATTATTTTATCAGGTAGTATTCCTATTGTCTTTGAGGACAATCATGGACTATGTTTCTTTTTGGCACAATATTTAGCATAATATCACATGCAAATTAGTGAATAGTGTTGTTAAGGATGAAAAAATTATTTTGCTGACCATTTAATACTTTGTAATTAACTGTGCTAAAGGAGCCATCAGCCCAACAACCTAAAAAAAAATTACAGTTCTTCTGGAGTTTGTTTTTGGAAGTAGCCACAGAATGCCCAGCTGTTGCTAATGCTCTTACTAAATTTGCCAAGATGAGCATAAGAAGGTGATGTGAAAAAATAAGGTAGGTGTGGTTTCCTGGCTTCTGCTTTCCTGGCCCCAACTTTGAAAACTAATTCATGTTAATTAACTAACTTCTTAAAACTATGCATTTTTTTTAAAGCAAAAGATTTCCATTTAATTCAGTTTTACTAAAAAATGATAGGCATCTCATCTGCTAAGGATGAAGACTGAATTTCCAAGTTTCCCCCCACAGTACCTAGAAACATCAGTTATACAGTAATAAATAAGAAACTTCAGAATTATTCTTATCCAATTTTTTTTTTGTTTTAGAAGACAGAAGTTAACTTTTCAAAAGTAATCTCTATCCTTTTTAAATAACTGAACTTTGTTTCTAAAGGCTTCAAAGGGCACACAATTTAGATCTTTATTAAGAAGAAAATGAGTTTTCCATGTTTAACATAAATTATATTCCATTAATTATTTGTAATCTTAGCCTAAATGTAATTTTTCTTTGGTGGTTTTTATGTTTGGATTTTAGGAGGAGGCCCCAATAAATATTTTAACATTCCTATGTAGTTTTTTAAAAGCTATTTTGTATCCATTTGTGTCCTGGAGCTGAATAGCAAATACATACTGTACAAGCCAGTATTCCTGCCTTATAAATGGATTTTTTTAGCTGTGCAGTCTGGGTGGATTTACATGACTGACAGTAAAATAATGGGTCACCAGGCCCAGTCAATTTTATGAGCAGATGCCATCCTCATACTCTGCAAGCCTTGCCCAGACCCGGCTCAGGTTTTCCTCACCAAGCTGCCCAGAGCTACCAGGAACCATGTCCCAAGCAATTCTGTGTGCCCTGCCTGACCACTTTTCCCCATCAGTGCACAGATAAGTGAACACACACTACTTGGAAAATTAACCCAAGCTAATAAAAAAAACTATGTAAACAACACATTGCATTTTTTTAAACATTTGTTACAATTGATGATAGTACATTTTTATGATTGTATTATTAACAATAGCCCATGGCTTAATTTAGGGTTCACTGTGTAGCATAGTTTTTTATTCTATTACCATATATACAATCTAACATTCCCCCCTTTTAATCACATTCAGATATAAATTTCAGTGCTGTTAATTACAGTTCACAATTTTGTGCTACCATCACCACCAACTACCAAAAATTTCCATCATTTCAAATAGTAACTCTGTATATTTTAAGCCTTAACTATCCCCCACCCCATCCCCTAGTAATCTATATCCTAGATTCTGACTATAAATTTTCTTATTCTAATTATATCAAATCAGTGAGATCACACAAAATTTGTCCTTTTGTGCCTAGCTTATTTCACTCAACATGATGTCTTCAAGGTTAATCCATGTGGTCACATGTATCAGGACTTCATTCCTTTTTACAGCTGAATAATATTCCATCATATGTATATACCACAGGTTGTTTATCCATTCATTGGTTGATAGACACTTGGGTTGCTTCTATCTTTTAGCAATTGACAATAATGCCACTATGAACATCAGTGTGCAAATACCTGTTCGAGTCCCTGCTTTCAATTCTTTTGGGTATATACCTAGCAGTAGGATTGCCAGGTCATGTGGTAGTTGTATACTTACCTTTCTGAGGAACTGCCAAACTGTCTTCCACAGAAGCTGTACCATTTTACTTTGAACCAGCAATGAATGAGTATCCTTATTTCTCTGCATCCTTTCCAGCACTTGTTATTTTCTGGCTTTTGTGTGTGTGTGTGTTTTAATAACAGCCATTCTAATAGGTGTGAAATGGTACTTCAT
>JAQZBX010071340.1:0-15253 GCA_029593785.1 Cabassous unicinctus | reverse complement strand
GACAAAAGGAAAATCATTGAGGTAGGTATGTTTTTCTTCCTCCCTTGTCACAGATGTCTTAAATTACACTTTAAATCTGTTTTGTTCCAGTGATTTTGATAGTCATTCTCAATTAAAATACACAAAATTGTTAAAATATTTGGAGATAATATAGATTATCCAATTTTCAGCAGTATTTACTCTCCAAACTCAGATTTTAATGGGAGAGGGAGTTATACTACATGAAACATGCTGTGAATGGAATCATTTTTGGGAAGGTAAAGTCTGGATCCTGCCTAAATACAGCATAGCCTGTGGGAATTTGTGATCCCTGGAGACAGGGAAGCACCTGCGGGGAAAACTTGTTTGAAAAGGAATCAGAAGGTGACCAAGGATGTCTCCATCTCCTTCAAATATGTGTCAGAAAAGTAGATAAATGTAGTAAAGCTCTTGGGAAACACAAATAGAGAGGTTTCTTGAGTGTACCTGGTGGAAAAATATTACACTTACTTAGGTGGTTTGTGGTTTGTCTCAACAAAATTTCCCACAGGAGTACTTTGGGTATTTTAGTATTGGAATTATCACACTAAGAATGGCAATGAATATGAAAAGGCATTAAAAATTGTGGCAAAAATCACTTTTCCCTAAAGCAGAAACATACTAAATTCTCTGATTTTAGTCTGGGTGTTCTAGCTTTATAGAAAGCAAGAGGAAAATCAACAACAACAAACTAAATAAAATCAACAATAACTCCAATAAAACTTGTGTTTCTTTTACCCCCAGGTGAGGCTTCAGGAGAAACAGGAAGTTATCTGGAACATTGGTGTGCATATAATGCTACTTATAGACACATGTTACTTTTCACTGCTTTTCTTTTTTTTTTTTTTTTGAGGTACTGGTGCTGGGGTTTGAACCCGGGACCTCATATGTGGGAAGCAGGTGCTCAATCATTGAGCTGCAGCTGCCTTCTTTTACTGTTTTTATAAATGCAAATTTTGCTTTGACTGGTTTAGTGGCAATTAAATTAAGAGTCAAAATGTACAGCTGATGTGTATTATGATTTACATTATCTTTAAATAGAAATAGACTGAAGATGCTTAATGAACATGCAGCAACCTACATGCATAATTGTACTGCAATGATTTATGGGTTACCAAATATTGTTCTGAATTTGGCCAATGCAGAAAGCTTCTAACACAGTTGCTGGTTGTACAACTTCAGGGGCACTAATTTTCTTATTTTCTATTTGCCACCTGTAAATATACAATACAGAAGCCCTCCATGTCACTTTTTCTTTACACCAAAATTAATACTGTTCATGTGCCCAACTGATATAAATAAAACAGACTACCTCACAACTTGGCAACTCTTGCTATTTACTCCCCTCTGTCCTGAAGCACTTTTGAAACCCTGCCTTGCTTTAAAAGTGAAATTTGGATGGCCTCCCAATTCTCCTAGAACTCTATGATTCTATGGGTCACTAATTTTGTGAATTTTCAAACATGTGCCTTAACATAAACACTCTATAACATTCTATGAGAGTAGTAAAGAGAATTAAACTTTAGAAAAGTATACTTCATTATATAGTATTCGTGAATCTGTTGTGGGAAATGCTTTCGAGTTAGAAAACTTAAAATCTGTAAAACTTTATAAAGTTTACCTATCACTTCTGAATGCCAATTCCTTCATCTGTAAAATGAGGCTGTTACATTGTTAGAGACAAATCAGGACACATGAGATAATGTATGAAATATAAGAAAATACGTGGTGATAAATAATATATGAAACATACCTGATACTTGGTAAGAATGCCAAAATTGCCTGACTTTAAAGTCACATATCTTAAGGGTCATTTCTTAGAACTTATTTATATTTAATTATGTATTCGTAATTTAACTCATTTCAGAGTTATTTGTGATATGATATTGTATATAAAGCAAATGAGTATTAGCAAAGAATATATTAAATAAATTAATGTATATAGAAAAGAATACATCTGTTCATGATATGTATTTACATATTAAGTATGTTTATTCTGACATTTTAGTTTCAAAAATTTAAAATGTGAGAGTTTGAACAACTAAGGCTGGTTATTCTTAGAAAGTGTGATTATGGTTAATGTCGGCTATCTAAAAATCATTATTTTGTGCATGTGTTTGTGTGTCTGTACATTTCATTTTATTTACATGTATCAATATACAACACAATTCAAGCAGTGATTGGGAACAGAGTCAGGATATTTATTATTATTATTAATATGTTATGGGTACTTTTATGTGTATTTAAAATGTTCTTCTTCAATAAAGGAAATGTTATTTTTAAAGGTATGTCTGCAGGTATAGATCCTTTAAGGAAAAGGAAATTTGTACATTGATCTCTAGATCATTATAGAGGTTTGATACTTTTTTGTTCTTTATCTAACTTTCAAACTCCACTGTTAGGTTCCAGCAGAAAGAAAGAATACAGGTGTGCTTGGATGTATGATCTAATCGATTTGGGTGAAACATAATGGTAAACCTAAAATTCATTGGCTCCCCAGGTCCATTAACTTTTTTTTTAACCAAGACCTGGCAGATTTCAGAGATATCAAAGAGAAATAGGGATCAAAGAATACAATAAAAGTAACAAAACAACTATCAAAATTGGCATGGAAATCAAAGTTCAGACATGGCTCTGTCTGAAGGTATGGGAGTTGACTCTGAGGATTTTTATTCTGTGTCTGTTTCTGAATAGAAATCACAAAGTCTCTAGTAGACTAGGGCAGAGGAGCACAAGTAAACCACACTTCCTTGCTTGCTTCTCTGAACCCATGCTACTAGCATCTCTGTGATTAGGTCCAAAATGTTCTTCAGAATTTTCCATGAGTATTAGCAACTTTCTCAGAGAGGCATGGTTACCCTGGTACATTCCTGGCAGCACTTCAGCTTATTGCTCATGGAGACTACCCTCTTCTCTGGCAAACATGACTGTTCCTCTTCCATGCATCCTGAATCACAGACCCTGTCCATCTCTGTGACAGTGGGACACAAGGTTGATTATTGAAGCTAGATAGGAACTGACAGGGTATCGGGGGAAAGGGGATATGTTATATCCAAGAAGCTGACATAACTTTGTTTACTTCATAGTTTTGAATGATCTGGCAGGAAAAATATTGCAATATACCTGCACTCCTAACTTAACTAATTGTCTTTATCTCAGGGTCAAACAATATTGAAAAAATAATTTCTTGTCAAAAAATGTGGATTATCTGGACCAACTGTTTTAAGAACCATGATCTTGAACCCTTGTGATACCAATTTCTTAATTTATAGGACTGATTTAGTAAAGATTATCATGCCTACTACATAAATGGGTGGGGAATAATATGATGTAACTTGAATGAAGATGCTGCAAACTCTGTACAGTGCTATAGAAATAGAAGACATATCATCAATACCATTATGATTTCATAGATTTCAATTACATTGGATATATTTTTAGTTGAATCAGTTCACTTCCAGCAGTCTAAGTACTCTTTTTTTAAATTACTGAAAATGAGAATGGACATGTGGTTAAACTCTTAAAACAGTAACATCATGTTAACCTTCTGCTTCCATTTCCCTTTTTCAGTACCAGGTATTTCATAGATCTGAATGATGGCTGTTGAGAACTACACTCTGTTCAGTGACTTCATATTCTTTGGATTCTGTGGCAGACAGGATGTGCGGCAGGTGCTCTTTGGGCTCTTTCTCCTGGTTTACGGCACAACTGTGATTGCCAATCTAGAGATGATTCTTCTGATTAAGATGAATCCCAGACTTCACACACCTATGTATTATTTCCAGAGCAATCTGTCTTTCTGTGATGTCTGCTACTCCTCCACTGTCTCTCCTAAAATGCTGGCTGATTTCTTATCTGAGCTGAAGAAGATTCCATATAATGTATGTGCCATCCAGTTCTATTTTTGGGTGGTCTTTGCAGATATGGAATGTCTCATGTTGGCTGTCATGGCCTATGACCATTATGTAGCCATTTGTAATCCACTTCTTTATACAACTGCCTCATCCAAGAGAGTCTGTACCCAGCTAGTGGCTGGTGCCTACATTGTAGGCTTGGTGGGTTCGGCAGTCCACACTTGCTGCACATTTTGATTGTCATTCTTTAATTCCAATGTCATCAATCACTTTTTCTGTGATGTCCCACCTTTACTAGCCCTTTCCTGCTCAGATACAACAATCAATGTGATAGTAATGTTCGCTTTCATTGGATGCATTGTGGGGTGCAGCATGGTCACTGTCCTCTTCTCCTACAGCTATATCATGACTACAATCCTTAAAATGAATTCAGCTGAGGGTAGACAGAAAACATTCTCCACATGTGCCTCCCACTTAGCCACTGTGGCTATATTCCATTGTGCCCTCTTGTTCATGTGTTCCCCGCCAAGCTCAAATTACTCAATGGACATGGACAAAATGGCCTCTGTTTTCTATACATTTGTGATCCCTATGATAAAACCTCTGATCTACAGCCTCAGGAATAAGGATGTAATAGGTGCCCTATACAAAACAATCAGCACTAAATTGTGCTCTGTGTAAAACTATCTTTCCACCCAAAGGATTTATTTTAAAAGTATGAGAGCTAAAGTTCAAGAGTTTTAATACAGGTTCCTGCAGCCTTACCAATATTACCTTCTAAGTGTTTCCTTCAGTTATCATTGTGTCTAAGCTGAGTGTAGGGAGCAGTTGTTACTGGTCTTAGTCTTCCCTCTAAACTAAGGAGAATAGGAGTGGTCTCACCTTGCTATTTTGTTGCCAAGGTCCTTTTATTTATTTATTTATTTTTTATTATTTTTTAAGTTTTATATTTTTTTAATTAGAGAAGTTTTGCACTTACAAAACAATCATGGATAATGTGCAGAATTCCCATACATCACCCCTAGGACAACACCTTATACTTTTGTGGAACATTTTTTACAGATTATGAAAGAAAGTGAACAGACTATTACCACTCACTATTGTCCACAGCATACATTTGGTATGTTTTTTCCATACAGTTTCTAATCATTAACACCATGTATTAATATTGTGCATTTGTTGTGATTCATGAAATAACACTCATAATTGTACTTTTAAGCACAGTTTATCTTCCACCACATGGTTCACTGGTATACAATCCCATGCCTTGTACATTCTATCTAAAGTGTACACTCAGTACCTCTCACTTCCATCACAGAGTTGGGCAGTCATCACTCCAGGAAACCTTTGAATATTTTCTTAGTACAAAAGAAAAATATCCCATACTCCCTATTATTGACCCTTAGCATTGATATAGCACCTTCTTTGACAGTTATTTAAGAATATTACAAATTGCTAACCATATAACAATTGATTTTGGGCATGAGATTAATATATATTTTCATCATATATTCTACCAAAAAATAAATATTATTTAATCTTTTAAAAAATGATAATAAAAGGGTCAGGGTTTTGTAGCATAGCATTTTCTCTGATGGGCTGGTATTTCTCCTGATCCATGCTCCAGAAGCTCAAGTCCTCCCATACCATACAAATAGACACAAAATCCTACACCTGAAAGGACAGTTTTCTTTACTAAAAAACAATCTAAATATTCCCAGGAAGAAATATTATCTTAAACTAAATCAAACCAAATAACTAGTTTGATAATAACTAGTTATTTTCATAGCACAGTCACAGAAAAGAAAAAGGACCTAGTCAGAAGGACACCTAGATATTCTAAAGAAATATGAAATGTCACAAAAGTGAGTTTCATGGTTAGTTTGTATATGTGTGTATGTGTGTGTGTGTGTATGGTGCATCTATCTGTGTATGTGTCTTTGTATAAAATATGGGGTCTAAATCATCTGAAATGCAAATAACTCTACTTTTTATAAAAATTTGATCTTTGTAAATTCAAATTTAAAGATAAAGTTTTTGTAAATATTTTTGCTGATAGAGCTGAAGATATACTCATTGAGAATATGAAATATTTAGCACAGCACCTAGAATATTATAATTTTTCAATTTATGGTATCTAAACATATTATACTAAATCCATTAAATAATTAATTCCATTATTGTCCCTTTCACAATTTTTCTTTATTATAAATGTAGGAGTACCTCCATGTGTTAAGAGATGTGAAGTCTTGTATGAATATTAGGGAAATATTGGTTTCTACTTACCCCCACCCCCTTGGTAGTTTTCCTTTCTTTTCTTTTTTTAAATTTATTTATTTTTATTTTTAATTTTTTTATATTTAAAAAGATGCTTAGATTACATAAATGTTACACAAAAATTACAAGGATTCCCATGTTCCCCACCTCCCACACCTCCCATAATATCCAACATAAACATCTTTCATTAGTGTGGAACATCACCTGCAATGGATATGCACATCCTGGGGATTTGCCATTAAGCATGGACCATAGTTCACATTGTAGACCACACTCTCTCCCACACAGTTCTGCATGTTATATGCTGATATAAAATGGCCTATATCTGTCATTGTAATGTCACTCAGGATAATTCCCAAGTCCCGAAAAAGCCCCTGTATTACAACTGCTTTTCCCTTCCCTGCCCCGAAAGCGTCCAGTGGCCACTGGCTCCACCTCACTGTTGAAAATTCTTCCATTGCTTGAATCACAATATGTCTATAGGTCTATAGTAGAATACCATTGAGTCCATTTTAGTCCATATATTTTCCCCCAATCCTGCGTAGTTTGGGATGGTGATGTCCACTCCACCTCCAAGTGAGACGGGGCTTGTATCCCATGGATGCAATGGATGGGATTATCCTTCCTGCAGCTGCAGACTCTCTTCATTCCCTGGATGGCCATTGTCCATCATCATCTCCTCACCAGGTGACTTGAGTGAGGCCATTGAGCTGTAGAATAGGATTTGCAGCTCCACCGAGTTTCCAGACACAGCTGGCATATGGGCAGGGCAGAGGCTCCAGTCTCTGGAAGTACACCTACAAACTCCAGCATGACATATAGGTTTGAATAGAAGGGACTGATGGACCACGTGCAGGGAGGACTTATTTGAGTCCAACTCTATCACACTTAGTAGCACAAATTCCAAAGTATAGCACACTGATAAGACATCAATCTCTGGAGCTATCCTCCCCCCATACAGGACCTGGGTGTGTCCAGAGCCCTCAGGAGCCCCTTGTGTGGGGTGATATCCACTTTGGTGTTCTATGAGTTCCTATTGAGGTGTGCATAAGCGTTACCTCTGGGATGATCTCCCGACTCTCTTTGAAGTCTCTTGGCCACATGAACTCATTTGTATTTACCCTCCCCCCCTTTTATTCAAGGTCTTTTTCCAGTCATATTGCCAGTTGGCACTTGGTTTTAATCCCTCGTTGCCAGGGAGGCTATCCTTAAGAGTCATGTCCCACGCTTGGGGGAAGATTTTGCATTCATATCCTGAGATTTTGCTTAGAGAGAGGCCACATTTGAGCAACAGGGAGGCTCTCAGGTGGCAACCCTTAGGCACCCCATAAGAGTAGGCTAAGTTTCAATTACAAGAGCAAAGATTTCTAAGGCTAGTCATCAATAGCAAGAACCCATCAGTGGACCATCCTCCTTTGCCAGACACTGCCCCTGCACTTGGGAGACTGTTGCTGAGAATGTGGCAGAGATCTCCATGCTGGGAATTCAGTATTCCCTCATTTATTGAGTGATTGTCCACCCCAGGTGACCATGCCCCACCCCTTGATCATTTGGACAATTTTTTAAATCTTTCTTTTATATTCAGGTGAACTTCCTCCCATGAATCTCCCATCCCAGACACCCCCCAACAATGATCCTTTGTAGTCCCCATTGTAACCCTTCTGTGATCTAAACCTTCCTTGAAGATGAAGCCCATATACTAACCAAATACAATTAATAGGAAAATGATATAATAATGATAAGCTTAAATATAAGTGATAAAATACATGGAAACTCAGAAAAAAATATAATTAAAGGATTGGGGCATTCAAAATTGGGAAAAAAGAAAAAAAATTTTAAGAAATTATTATTTTTTTTGCTTTTGTCACTGCATTGTAGGGTGTCCAGTTGTACTATGGCACCTTCCCCCTCCACTCCCCAGTGTCTTCCAAATTTTCACTTAATTTTCAAAGAAGTTTAGGTCACACAAGGTCACACACAGAATACTAGAGAATCTCATATACTCAACCCCCTCCCCCTTTCCTCAATCCATATTAAAAACTTTTTTATGTGGATGGTAGCATTGTTATAACTGTTATACAGGTAGGGAAACATAGCTACTAAACATTGTCAATGGTTTACAGTATAATTTAAAATTTAGACAATGCAGTTTAATAATTTTTGATGATATTTACCATGTACTGTGTCCATTACAGTAACGTATTGAAAAGTATTTCCCCTGATCACTAAATAACCCATTTGTCTTTTCTGTTCCTTCCTCCCCATTCCCCTGGGGCACATGACACCGCTCTTTCTTGACTCATTGGATGACAAGATTCATAGTTACATGCAACAAAAAGTCTTATCACACTGATTATCCTCTCCTGTTAGGATCCACCCTTGCTCCTAAGAGACATCCACCTGTCTGTTTTTTGGTGAATCGGTCCTCCTAAAGATGGAGGTCCATCTCCTTCTCATGCACCATGTGGGTCTCCATTCCCCAACACAACACATTTTGATAGGACGAGCACTCTCACACTCCCCGGAAGCCAACTCCAGATGCTCCCATCTTGAAGACCCCCTCAACCTACACCCTAAACCAGTGACACTACCTTGTCATATTGTCATAAGAGCATTCCCATTCCTGCATTTTCAACCTCATACCCACAAATCCCATGTTCACCTTGTCCTTCTCCCATCTCTCCCCCCAGTATCTCAAACCTGCCCTTCCTAATCTACCCACCTGTCAACCCTGTACCACCAAACCCAGTAATATCACTACACACCTGTCTTATCCTTCAATATGCAACTATACTCTATCACTTTACCATAGATTATGTCCTTATGGGTGATGGATCACAACTTTTTCTTCTCTTCCTCTCCCTTGTTAACCTATCTTTCAGGCAATGGTTGTCAGAGACTTTGTCCATAAGTATGTCCCACTGAGGATTCATGAGTTAAATCCTACACAAAAATCAATTCAACATACCATCCTTAAAGTTCTGATAAAAAAAAAAGTTGTTTAGCCAGAAGGTAGTTTTAATGGGTACAACTTAGTTGCATTTGTGTCCAACCTATATACTGGTATGGTCCCTCTAAATATTGTCTTAGATGTATAGACAGGTATGAGACAATCTGAAGGAATCTGCTGCACTAGATGCCAAGTTCCATGAGGGCAAGGCCCTTCTCTGTTTAGTTCACCATTATTTCTGCTTTGCTTTTCACAATGCTCAGCTCCAAGACATCATTCAAAACCATTTATAAATAAATGAACTAGTGACCTTCTGCAAATTCAGTGCAGAAAGGAGCCTTTGCACAGGTGATTGTTGTCCTAAGGCTTATATACTAAGATGTTTCAAGGAATGCTCTATCTAGTGAATTGGTCATAGTTTGGTGTAAAATGAATTACATAACAGCTATAAATTGACCTGCTGTAGCTTATCTATCAGAAGGAATACATGTGGTTGTAACATCTGGAGTAAAGGTAACACAATTCCTCTGCCAGAAGCAGTTTCCCACTGCTAACAGTGTTTGTGGTATGGGAAGAAAGGTTCATGGAGTGTGCTTGGATCTGCATTTTGGATAATCAATCACATCAGAAGAATTGTGACACTTGTTCAAAAAGGGAGAAAATGGGATGACTTCCTGTAGCTACAATTGTGAGTTATGATGACTGATGTATTACTAGAATACTAATTTTTCTTTTTTGAAAATATTTGATTATCACATCTGGAGAAGCAGTAGCTTTTAAGGTAGTCAGTTTTTTGTATGTTTGCTTTGTGTTTTTTTCTTCAAAAACTGAAGCAGAAACAGAATTACACTAATTTTGTAAACTGGCCATTATATAGATTTACTGTTTAAGTTTTATAAAGGAAATAATCCCATTTCACCCATTGTTACTTTTGTCCTTAGGGAAGCAGGGAGGACTGGTGGCACGGGAGCAGGGAGGACTTTCATAGTACTGAAGGCCTCAGTGTGCTTCCTTAATTTAAAGCCATGTTGAGGGTCTCCATCCCCATTTCCTGGGTCAAGATGAATTAACCCCCAGTTAGAGCACTAGAAATTATTTGCAAGCATTACTGTTACCATTACTTGTGCACTATCAGAGTTTTGTCTTTTGAGAAAAACTATCTACCTACAAAATTGCCTTGTCAAAAATAGTTCAGGTTTGACTAATCATTTTGTTTAATTAATGAGTATATGCATGGTGGAACTTTGATGAGCCAGCATTGCACTGTGGATACATACCAATGTTTATGTCCTTCTAGAACAGAAGGCACTGTATATAGAAATGTTGCTTTGAAGCAAGATTTGCAAAACTTGCAAATTTCTATTATCTGTATTTGGAAAAAATAATACAAGTTTTTGTTGCTATGTTTAAAAAAAAAGGAGTCTTTGTAAAATTACCAAAAAAGAATGTCCTTCCTTTAATTGTATTCTAATATGCTCACCTTAGATGAAATCTGTCTGTACCACTTGTCTTTCAGCTTAGGAAGAAATTAGAAAAAAAAAGAATGAAAAAGAAAATATAGATAAATGGGATCTCATCAAAATTTAAAAGTTTTATGTCTCTAAGGACTTTATCAGGATAGTAATATGGCATCCTCCACAACAGGAGAAAATATTTGGACACCATATTTTTGATAAAGGTTTAATATCACTAATATATAAATAAATCCTTCAACCTAGCATGAAATACAAACAACCCAATTAAAAATGGGCTAAAGAATTGAAAAGACATCTCTACAGAGAAGATCTACAAATAACTAGAAAGCACATGAAAAATTGCTCAACATCTTTAGACATCAGGGAAATGCCAATCAAAACCACAATGAGGTACCATTTCACAACCATTGGAAGGGCTGCTACTAAAAAATAGTAAATTATAAGTGTTGGAAAGGATGCAGAGAAATAGAAACACTCATTCATTGTTGATGGCAATGTAAAATAGTGCAGCCACTGTGATAGATGGTTTGGTAGCTCCTTAGTAAATTGAATATAGAAATTACCAAAGAAACCAACAATCATACTTTTAAGTATATACCGAAAAAATTGAAAGCAGGGAAACCAACATATAGTTACACATTGGTAACTTCATAGTAACATTATTCACAATTGCCAAACTTGGTCAAAGAGCTAAAGAAAAGAGCCAAGGCTTATATTCTGTCCATCAACCGATTAACAGATAAAAATTGTGATATACACATACAGTGGAATATTATTCAGTGTTAAAAAAGAGTGAAGTCCTGACCTACACTACAACATGGATGTATTCTGACAACATCATATTGAGGAAAATTTTAAAAAAGATGTAAAATAACAAATATTAAATGATTTCATTGATATGAATTAATTAGAATTATCAAAATCAAAGAGTCATAATCTAGAATATAGGTAAACAGGAGACAGTGGGGATAGGGAATGGGAATTTAAGGTATAAAATGTACAGAGTACTATATGGAACAATGGAAATATTTTGGACATAGATGGTGGTGATGGTAACACAGCATTGTCAATGTGATTAACAGCACTGGAATATATATGTGAATGCAATTAAACACAGAATGAAGCTGAATAAAAAATTAAAAAATATGAAGAGAAGGGGAACATTATCACTGACCTCATAGAAATGTGAGATCATAAAAAGATAAAATGAACAACTGTACATCAAAAACTAAAAACATAGATGAAAATGACAAATTCCTAGAAACATGCAAATATACTACACTACCTCCAGAAGAAAGAGAAGACGTCAACAAACCAATCACAAGTAAAGAGATTGAAACAGTCTTCAAAATCCTCTCCAAAATGAAAAGCCCATGACCAGATAGCTTCACAGATAAATTTTACCAGACATTCAAAGATGCCTTATTATCAGTCTTGTTCAAGTTCTTCCAAAAAATTGAACAGGAAGGAATGCTACCAACCTCATTCTATGAAGCAAAAATCCCCCTAATACCAAAAACAGGTAAAGATACTATGAAAAAAGAAAATTACAGACCAATCTTTCTAATGAATTTAGATGCAAAAATTGTCAGCAAAATACTTGCACACCGAATCCAAAAGCACATTAAAAGAATTATGCACCATGATCTTGTGGGTATTATCCCAGATATGCAAGGGTGGTTCAACACCAAAAAATTACTTAGTGTAATAAACCCCATTAATAGATTGAAGAAGAAAAATCACATGATCTTCTTGATTGATGCAGAAAAGGTATTTGACAGAGTACAGCATCCTTTCCTGATAAAAGCACTCCAAAAGATAGGAATAGAAAGAAACTTTCTCAACATGGTGAAGTGCATATGTGAAACACCCACAGTTAGCAATGGCCTGAACGGTGAAAGACTGAAAGCTTTCTCACTAAGATCAGGAACAAGACAAGGGTGTTCACTGTCACCAGTGTTATTCAGTATTGTGCTAGAAGTTCTAGCTAGGGCAAGCATGCAAGAAAAAGAAATAAAATATTCCCAAAGTGGAAAGAAAGAAGTAAAATTTTAGCTAAGCACTGATGATATGATTTTATATATAGAAAATCCTGAAAAATCCATATAAAAAGTTACTAGAACTAATTGATGAGTTCAGCAAAGTGACAGAATACAAGATTACTATGCAAAAATCAGTAGTGTTTCTATATACTACTGATAAGCAATCTGAGGAGGAAATGAGAAAAAAAATCTATTTATAATAACAACTCAAGAATCACAGTTTAAGAATAAACTTAACTAAGGATAAAGTTCCTATATTCAGAAAACTAGAAAACGTTGCTAAAAGAAACCAAAGAAGACCTAAATAAATTGATAGACATTCTGTTTTCATGGTTTGGAAAACTAAACATCCTTAAGATGTCAATTCTACCAAGAATGATTGACAGATTCAGTACAATCTCAATTTAAATCTCAACAGCCATTTTTGCAGTAATGGAACAGCCAAGTATGAAAATTATTTGTAAGGATAAAAGGATTCAAATAGCCAAAAATATCTTTAAAAAGAAGAATGAAGTTGGAAGACTTTCACTTCCTGACTTTCAAGAATATTACTAAGCTATATTGGTAAAAACAACATGGTACTGGCATAAAGAAAGACATATTGACCTTTGGAACTGAATTGAGAACTCAGAATTAAACCCTCATATCTACCATCAAATAATTTTCCCCCATATAATAGTCTTTTATTGATCACCAAAATGCAAGACATAAGGGATATAAGCACTAAGCAAAAAGCAAAGGACCCTAATTGCCCTACTCACAATTTTCAGTTAATAAACTGCACAGTGTCTTTTACCCTGCTTCTTCCCAAATGTTTCTCCTAATGTGTCCACATTCACAGTTGAGGATAGCTTTCTAGGTTTCAGAGATCTGCTCCAGCAATAAGCTGGTATCTTCAGACTTGTTAATACTGTGTGGAAACTCAGGGGTAACCAGGTCCTGAGGATCCTGCCTTTCAACACCTGGTCATGACACCTGGAATCTTCACTCCACTGAAAGACCACAGTCATCCTGGTATCTTCATTCAATACATCTGAGAAATGGCATTTACAATGGAAATTGACTTTTCCAGAAATGTTACAGATCAGTTACAGCAAACAGAATGGAAACCATCAGGGAAAACTATCATTCTGGGCTCCTTTTTGACCATAGTAGCTATGTGGAAGCAGCAACGGATTCAATGTCATCAAATGATTTTTGGCAATGTTGCCAAACCTGCTTAGCTGCAACCAAACAGTCTATTCAACAAATGGCGCTGGGAGAAGTAGATATCATATTCCACAGAAAGAAACCATACTCCTATCCCATACCTCGTACAAAAATTAATTCAAAATAGATCAAAGACCAAAATATAAAATCTACAACCATAAAACTCCTAGAAGAAAATGTAGGGAAACATCTTCAAGACCTTGTGGTAGGCAATAGTTTTTTAAGTTTTATACCCAAGCCAGAAGCAATGAATGAAAAAATAGATAAATGGGACCTCCTCAAAATGAAACACTTTTGTTCTTCAAATGACTTTGTCAAGAAAGTAAAAAGGCAGCCTACTTAATGGAAGAAAATATTTGGAAACCACGTATCCTATAAGAGTTTGATATCCATATTATATAAAAAGACCATATAACTCAATGATAAAAAGACAAGCAACCCAATTAAAAAATGGGACTTTTGTGGAATTTTTTTTAGAAAGGAGATAAGGATGACCAGAAGGAACGTGGGGGGAAGTTCAGTATTGCTGGCTTTTGGGGAAAGGCAGATCGAGTTTACAATGAGATGCCCACTACTTACAGAATGACCATTATTCAAAGGCAGAGGCCAGCAGATGCTGGCGTGTATGTGTTGATGGGGGTGTGGAGTGGTGAGGCCATGTTGAGGACAGTTTGGCAGTATCTCAGGAAGCTGGGTGTGGAACTGCCTTATAATTCAGCAATCCCATTGCTGGCAATGTATTCAGAGGTACTGTGAGTAGGGCCAGTGGTCCTGGTGGCATTATTCAGGTTTGCTAAAGTATGGAACCCACCTGGGTTTCCACTAATCAATGACTGGATAGACAGTATGTGGTGAATGCATAGAAACTGTGCTATTCAGCTATAAGAAGAGGTGAATTTCGGATGCATGTGGCAGCATGGGTGAGCCTTAAGGAAATTATGTTGAGTGGAGTGAGCCAGAAATGGAAGGACAAATATTATATGGTCTTTTAATATGAACTAAATGTCTAAAATAAAGTAAATATGATAAGTAAACTCGGGGAGGTAAACTCTAGAGTATAGGTTTCTAGGAGATAGAATGTAGGTTGAGAATGGGAGTTGATGTTTAATATATGCAGAATTTTTATAAATGTTTATTGCAAAAGTGTGGAAATGAATAGAGTTGATTGTAACACAATTATAGTGAGTATAATTAACACTGCCAATTTATAAATGTGATTGTGGCTGAAAGAAGTAGTCTGTGGATGTAAATGTCAATTAAAAGGAAGCTATAAAATAATCTAAGGAATGTATGAAATAGTGATTTTGGTTGTGTATGAAGAACGTGGTTAAGAGTATAATATATGATTTTTTGCATTGTGCCATTCATCACCACTATATCCATTATCTTTTTATGTATGCTTAGAATTTCTTAGTATGTTCTCCCAGT
>JAQZBX010071339.1:0-15260 GCA_029593785.1 Cabassous unicinctus | reverse complement strand
CTCACCCAGTGGTTCCAGGCCCAGATGCCCAGGCAGTGACTCAGCGGCACCGCCCTTCTCCCCCGGGGCGGCAGCCGCAGTCCCAGAGCAGCGGAAGCCCCAACCCAGCCTGGAGGAGAGAGCTCGGGGCCCAGACCCTCACCGGCCCCACCCAGGGAGCCCTGGATTAGGACACCACATAGAAGCCTGGGGCCTGACAGAGGACCCCACTGTAAAACCAGACTGTCTCTTTCTGGGGACCACGGTGGGACTTGGGGGCCAGCCTGAGTGGGCATAATGCTGTCAGGCCTTGGGGCTCCCGGCATCCTCTTTTCCTCTTCTAAGCCTTTGCACAGCTGCCCGGTGTCCCCTCCTCCCCGAGGCCGTTGAACCCCTTATGCTGCTTCTCTCCATCAAAACCTGCTCTCAGAGAGGATTTGGAATAAAAATCCTTCACACTGAGGGCTAGGGACAAGAGGGTGCAGCGCCTTGTTCAGAAAGCCCACTGGCATCCCCATGGCTCTCCCGTAGAGCCTAGCAGTGGGAGGCCCCAGGCTCTGGGCCCTGCCTGCTTCCCAGCCTGCTCTGCCTGGACCCTAATCGCCCTGCTCGGTGCTCAGCCTGCATTCACAGGCCCACCTTGGTTTATCCGTCTGCTCAGAATGTGCTATCTCCTCCTGCTGAAATCCCAACTACCCTTCAGAGTCCAGTTAAATGCCACTTACTTCATGGAGGCTTCCCCAGGCCCCAACCACATTTGATCTCTACCTGTCTGTCGCATACAAAGCATTCCTTTTGTCCTTCTCTTGTGTATACACAACAGTCTGCTTTAGATGGAATCACCTGTATACTTGTTTTCTCTCCTCCCTGGTGAGCACACAGGCAGGAGCCAGGTGTTATTCATAAGCAGAGTGTCGCCCACACCAGGTGCTGACCAGGGTTTATAGCTATTGAATGGCGGGGGGGGGCACGACACTGAGGGTAGTAATTAGGAGCCACCAAATCATAACTTCTCCGGATCCCAGGAGTGGAACTGAGACCTCAGGTTGGAAAACAGAACACAGAGCTTCCGAGAGCTACAAATCTCTGAGGAGGGACTGCAGGAAACATCCTGCTCCAGGGACCCAGCAAGGTTGCTCAGCAAACTCCCCTGCAGACAGGGATGGAGACAAGAGACCTGGGGAGAAAAAGAGAGGGTGAAGAGCTATAAAAGAGAACTGGGAGAGAAGGTCAAAGAAAAATCAAGTCACAGAAGCAGAGGGGCTGTGAGAGAAAAGAGAACAAGCTGAAAGGGAGGACTAGGCTGATAACCAGGGGCAGCCCTGGCCTGTCCCTAACAAGGTGTCTCCGCCGCAGGAACCAGAGCCAGGCTGTGCCCTTTTCCTGGGACTGGTAAAAATCCTGTTAATTTGCCCCTAACTTGCTGTGTGACCATGAGCAACTCACTCCCAGCTCTCGGGGCGTGAGGGTTGCATGGAAGGGCTGCTAGAATCCAATCCTGGTCTGACCTTCTCCAGTTCTCTCCGAAGGGAGGGAAGCCAGGACCCAGGCAGGCAGTGGGGCCAGAGAGCCTGCTCCTCGCATTCCATCCACCCCCGCACCCAGTTCCACTCCGGTTCCCAGGAGTTTTCCACAAACTGCCTGCAGGTCTTGGCCTGTCCAGTTCCTGCCGCCTGGTGGTAGGGACACGTCATTGCAGGGCTGTGCTCACAAGGCTCTTCTCTTTCCCTCCCTCTGCCAACTGCCAGCCCTTCCCATGCCCTGCTGGTGACTCACGCAGGAGAGGGCAGTGTTGATTCATCTCCAGGGAGCCTTCCCACACCCACATCCCTCACACCTGCACACATAAAAGGCATTTCCTTTTATGCAGGCCCAGTCCCTGCTGAGAAGACCAGGTGGACTTCTGAGACGGAAGCCCAATGCCTGGAAGCTTAGAGATTCCGGCAGAAGGGAACTAAGTGTCAAAAGTGAGCTCCACCCACCCACCTCCATTCCCCAGGGCAGGGTGTTGGAAAGAGAAATGGCCTCTCAGTGGGGGCTCCCGGTTTGCACTACCTCTGACTCACTGTGCAATCTTGGGTGAGTTGCACCACACCTCTGGGCTTAAACTTCTTAAAAAAGCAATTTGAGATATATTCACATACCATCTGATCTATCCAAATTGTGTAATCAATGACTTTTAATATAATCACAATGTTGTGCATTCATCACCACAAAAAAAATTTTAGAACAATTTCATTACTGCAAAAAGAAAAAGTCCACTCCCTTTAGCAGTCACCTCTCAAACCTTCTTTCCTTCCCCAGTCCTACTGGGCTTAAACTTTTTCAACACAAAGATCCCTTTTGTTATCCCCATTCCCCCCCAAAAAAACTGTTCTGAAATATTTCTTCTTACCAAACTGCATCAAGAAACAATTTCTTTACCCTGTTTTATCGATGAGTCCCATAACTATCACCTGATAGCCTGGTCAGCATGAGAGCACCCCGTTATCACTCTGGGTTTGGATTCTCCTGGATCTGCCACTGGTCGTGGATTTGTGTTTTCCCTTTGCTGGAAGGTGCACCCTACTGTGTGCCAAGGGATTTCCAAATATTATTATCCCACTGGGGGGTGGATGTGGCTCAAATGGTTGGGCCTCCATCTCCCATATGGAGGGACCTGGGTTCGATCCCCGGGACCTCCCGGTAAAATAAATAAATAAAAATAAATTTTAAAAAAAAGAATATTCTTATTATCCCACTGAATTCACATAACAATCCCAGGAAGTAGGTACAATCTTATCCCACTTTATAGATGAGGACAGTGAGGCTCAGAGAAGTTTGCCCAAATTCACCCAGTTAAAGGAAGGGGAGGAGGCCTGATTTCAGCGCAGGCAGTCACAACGGTAAACCTCCTCAGTAAGCGCCGAGCAACCATAATCCTAATCCCCGAGGGCCCTAACTTTCCAGATTCCTGCTCAGACCAGCCTCCCTGCTTCTGCCCAGCCTCTCCTTTCTCAGCCTCACCTGGAGCCCAGGAGTCCATCCCTCCGCCTGCTCTGGTTCTGCCATCTTCAACGGCCTCCTTTCCTCCTGTCTTCAAATGCACTCATGCCTTTGCAGGATTTAAAGGAAACTTTCTCCAGCCTCTTTCACCTCTTTTAACCCTCCCCTTTGCCACAAATAGCACCCCCATCCACCCAACGACCCAAACCAGGAGCTTGGCGGTCCTCCTAGCCTCCTGCTTCCCCTTCACTGCCCTCCAGATGTCCTTCTGCCTTCTAAATACCCCTCAGCTCTGTCCACACTGACTTAGATCCCATCCCATCTTGCTCCTGGACTACTGCAAATACATCTGAACTCTCCTGCCCGTCTAACCTTGCCCCTCACTCTACCTTCTGGGCACTGCCACTCCAGGGTGGTCTTCCTAAAAGTCAGATCCGAACACTGCAGTACCCACTTTAAAACACTAAGTGGACTCCCCTAGCTTTCGAGAGAAGGCAGCTTAGCATGCCGTACCTTCCCAGGCTCACCACTATAACGACCTCCATGCCATGCTCTTCCATGCCTCCAAAACCCCACTATGCCGTCTCATCCGCTGGAAAGCCCTTCCTCAGTTTGTCCCCCTGTCCATCTCCTAATCATCCTTTACACTCAGGTCAAAGATCATCTCCTCTGTGCAGCATCCTTGACTCCCAGCCCCCCCCCCACATGAGAATACATGAGTGTTGTGGGAGTTTGAAGCTTTTGTGGACCCCAGAAAATCATGTCCTTAGGGCTAATCCATTCCTGTGCATGTAAACCTATTGTCAGTTTTATTACGTTGAGGGGGCAGACAGCCTTATGCACTCTTTGCCTGTGATTAGATTGAGTAGCCCAGGGTGGATCTTAATCCTCTTATTGGATTACTTTATAAACAGAGGAAGAAAAAGCCACAGATACAGGGGGTGGGGAAAAAGCTGCAGAGTCAGAGAGGAACCAAGAAACTGAGGGAATAGTCCCCAGGAGCCAGAAACTGAAATCAACAGAACACAGAAAGCTGAGAGGAAGCCACTTTAGCCAGAAGCTGAAAGCAGCGAGGCCTGGAAGAGAAGGGAGACAGGAGCAGACCCTGCCATGTGCCTGATCGCCTACAGCTGCAGGTTGGGTGCCTTGATCTGGACACTTTCATGACCTCAGAACTGTAAGCTTTTAGCCCAATAATTCCCATTGTAAAAGCCGATCCATTTCTGGTATATTTCTCCTAGCAGCCTTTAGCAAACTAAAACAAGGAGTTCCTCCTCGCCCAGTGCCCTGTAATACTACTTTTTATGTTTACTCATGACTCTTTGCTTACCTGTCTCCCCGCTCGACCGGGCTTCTGGGAAATAGATACTAAGTATTGTTAAGTTCCAGTAAACCCGGCACCTGGAGCGGAGCAGGTGTTTGGTGAATGGACGAATGGAGCCCCAAGTGCTGTCCCTCACAGCCACCCTCCTCGCTCCTTCCTTCAATACCACATCTCCAAGTCTCTCCATCCCCTGAACCTTCTGAAGGCTGACTGGCTGACCTACCATTCTAGGGACCCAGCTCTCTTCAATGTCACCAGAAACTTCCTTCTTGTATTTAACGCCCCACTCCTCAGAGGGGTGCTTCTGAGGGGAGGAGCCACTCCACTCCTGTTTCCACTTGTCCCTCTCTCCTCCCCAGAAAGAGGTGAGGCCACTAGAGCTCTCTGGGCAGGCTCAGCTCTGACCCGTCCAGGCTGGTCTTTCTCACCAAGTCTGTCCTTGGGAAGACGGCGCCTCTCCCCTTGTGCTCCCCCCTCCACTGAGGACACCACCGTGGAGGCCTGCAGTAGGGCAGCTGCTCTTTGGGGTGAGGGGTGGAGGTCTGTGCAGGAAGCAGCAGAAAGAAATATAAAGATCTTTTTGGCCTCTGCTCCAAATTGCCTTCTCTGGTCCACAGGTGAGATTTTCAGGCTTCAAAAGAGAGAAGAGTGTGAACCATTAGCAACCAAGAAACCCTAATACCCAGGCCTCCTCCTTCTTGTCCCTTCTGTTGCCACCTACACCATTAACAAGAGCCATTCCTCAGGGGACCCTGGCCAGAAACAAACCATTCCTTGTGCCCTCAACTGCACCCAACCTCTGCCCAGCCCAGCCCCCACTGCCATTCGTGTCCTGGTGAAAGCAGGTGAGAAGGGGCACAGCCACTCTAGGGATCTCTTCCCAGCACTGCTGGACTTCAGGTGTGGGGACTGGCCTCTCCCACCAACAACTCCTTACAGAACTTCTTACAGAGAGTCAGTGAACTCAGCCAGGTTCCCAAGGCCTGGCTCAGGAGCAGATTCTGGCTGTGCTATTTGTCAGAAAATGTCATAGACAATGCAACTAGAACTAACAGGACTCAACATAAAGCAGTGAGATTAATAATCTTCCTGGAAACACCCAACTTGAGAGATGTGTTCTGTCTTGCTGATAAACCTAGGGAACTTCCTAAATCTCAGAAAGGGACCAAGGGTAGCTTCAGAAAAAGAAAGGTGACTCAGGAGAGTGAGCACTGATTTTTGAAAACATAGGGTGTAGCTCATGAGGAAGTGGTTTAAGGAGAGACATTTTAAGAGATTGGTGTGTAATACTAGAAAATAGATAGAGCAAAGAAGTTAAGACTGTGGACACTGGATCTGAATCTTGGCTCCACTACATTCTAGTTCTATTAATCAAGGTCTTTCGGCTATCAGAGACAGAAATTCAACTCAAGTTCACCGAAGCACAAAAGGGGATGAATGTGTTACATAGCTGGTAAGGTCCCTGCAGGAATTCACAGGATCAAAAGTAATTCACAGCCTTGGGAGCTAGAACTGGGAACTCTTACCACCATCCACCCATTCATCCTCTCTCATCAACACTTATCCCTGTTTCTCCTTGCATGTGGTCTTCACTCTCTCTGACTGTAGCAGTGCCTCTCCGTATAATAAGGAATATAGCCACAGTCTCTCCCAACTTTGTAAACCCAGTGTCCACATATCAATCCCAAGGAAGAACCCTGATTGACCCAGCTTGGCTCCTTAACCCAGCCTCGGGCCAGTCCTTATTGCCAAGGTGATGGGGTGCCACAATTGGCCAGTGTGGGTCAGGTACTCAGCCCTACGGCCAAGGGTGTCTTAACAAATGAAGGCAGCAAGCTATCATGGTCACTTCACCAGGCACGTGACCTTGCCTTACTTAACCTCCCTTTACACGTCAGTTTCCTGTTCTGAAACATGCACATAATATTATCACAGATCAAATGAGATAACACAGATAAAGTACATAGCAAGCATTCAATGAATGTTGTCAGATGTAGCAGTAGAAGAAGAAACCATGACATGGAGTTAGAACCAATGTCACTGCTGAGATGTGGCCACCCGACACGCCAGTAACATAAAGCCATGATCATGACCCCATACATCCACCAAAACACAAGAACAATGATCTGTTCCCGGCTCTCCAGTCAATATTTATCCACCCTTTGAGTTCCCATTTTGTCATGTGCTAGTAGCAGTTGCTAACAGTTTAAGAAAAAATAAAACTTAAAAATCTTAAAATGGAGAAAACCATTCGTTTGCTTCATTCTTTCTCATGATTCGGAAAAGACCATATTTTTTCCATTCTAATTGGAAGAACACCTCGATCCAGCTTCAAAATCAGTTGAGCTTGATGACAACCTGGCCCGATCTAGATCAGTGCCTCCCGATTCCCATTTCAGAGACAAAGAAAGTGGTTCCCTGAATGGGAATAGATTCATACATCCTCATCCCAGCTAATTCCTGCAATCCTCTAAGGTCATCTGCCTCCCAGCTCCCCACTCTCTATTCACCAACCAGTCTTCTGGTTTGTGTTTGGACTTTCAAAGGGACTTTCCTTCTGGGGGGAAATGGAGATGATTCCTGGAATGTTTGGTTTACCAGGCAGTCCTACGAATAAATAAGGATTAGGGTCTCAGAACAAGATCTTCCCTGAGTGAAGTGATAAAGAATGATGTTCTAAGCCTGCTCAGCCTCTGGCCAGATAAACCTCTGCTCCTAAGAAAGAAAGAAGGCAGGCAGACAAGAAGGCAGGAAGAAACTAAAATGTATTGAGTGTTTACTCTGGTGTAAGCATTGCACAAAGTACTGTACATATATTATCCAATTTAATCCTCCCAACCACCCTATAATGTGAGCACTGCCTGTGATTAATAGATCAGGAAACAGCAGCTCAGGAGATTACGTGTAGCACCAGGATCAGCGTCAGGTCAGCCTTGCTGCAGAGAACCTCTACTGAATCACCCTAACTCTGCAACACTTTTGCCCTGAGTTCTCTTGCTACTTCTCTGGCTCCTCTTCCACTGCCTCCCCCTGCCGGTGGAGCTACCATTAGTCCACTTTCCTTTTCTCTCTCACCCACTCCCTCTTTCTCACTCTCACGGTATCGCCAGCCGCTCAGATTAGTCACCTCCTTAAAACCTAGTGCTGGAATCTACACTGAGCCAACTCCACCATCTCGGCCCCAGGCTCTGTCAGTGAACTCATTTGTCCCCCAATCATCCAAGCTCCAGTGTGGGCATCATCTCTTCCCTGCTCCATAGACCCCCAGATGCAGCCGAGCTGCCTCGCCAGCCACAAGCCCTCCCTGAGCAAATGCCCAGTGCTGCTGGGTTTTCCTTGGGACATCACCTCGCCAACCCTTCCTCTCTGTTCCGCAGCTACTGCCGCACCCCAGCCTGCCCTGTGACTGCAAGCTCTGTACCAGTCTCCTCCTGGCCTCCAGTCTTTCCCTTCTTCATCCATTCTGAATATAGCTTTCCTGCTAATCTTTCAAAAACATTGCCTCTATTCTGTCACACACTTGCTCAAAAACCTTCTGGGTCTCTCTACTGCCCACCACATCATTCCAATTCTTCAGTGTGGCTCTCAAGAATACAACTGTTTCATTATTATTATTATTATTATTATTATTATTATTATTATTATTGTGGTGGTGACATATATATAACATGAAATTTCCCATTTTAGTCATTTTCAAGTATGCAATTCAGTAGTGTTAATTGCATTCACAATGCTGTGCTACCATCACCACCATCCAATTCATTCTCCATCCTTGCCATCAACAAATGTTTGTTGAGTAGTGACACTGTGCTAGGCACTTGGTGGATAAAAGAGACTTATTCCTGCCCTGGTGGAGCATATAGTTAAGAAAAGAAGACAGGAAATAAACAAACATATAATTACAAATTATAGTATGTATAATGAATGAGAACCAATGGGTGCAATGATAGAAAGTCACGGAGATGGTGGTACCCACCTGGGTCGGGTGGTCAGGATAGGGTTTGCAGAGGAGGAGACCCTCATCTGAGGCCTGAAAAGTTGCCCACTTGGAGCATGGAGGATGAACATTCCAGGCAGTGGCCCAGAAGTGGGAAAGAGTTGGGTGAAGGAAGAAAAAGAAGGCTAGTGTGGGTGGGTCATGGATGGAAATGGGACAAAATGACATAAGATGGGATTGAAGAGGCCAGAGCCTTTTAGGCCAGTGCAAGGAGTTTGAGTTTTATTCCTACAACAGAATGCCATTGGAGGATTTTAAGTAAGGGAATGACATAATCTGAGATAAATCTTAAACATTACTCTTGGGTGTTCCAATAAAAGATGGCAGAATAGAGGAATTGTGTCCTCCACTTTGGAACCCCACTAAGAATAATCAAACAGAACAAAATGTAGAGGGGAAATGACCATGGTTAATGGAAGAAGGAAACAGATACAACTCCAAGCCACAAATCATGAAGTGAAGGGTGCCTGCCAAATATAGTTATCTATGCAAGGGAGTGGCATGAGAGCAGAAACATGCTACCCAAACCCTTGGGCAGAACACACATTTCCCTGAAAGGGGTAACCAATGTCCCTTTGATTGAAGCAATTATATTTGAGGTTGAGAACAAGCTCAGAAGTCTCCCTGTGGAGAATTAGTCTGATGCTTCAGGAGAGCAGGGAAGGGGGAGCTTTTTTCTTTTTTAAAGATTTATTTTATTTATTTCTCCCTACCCCTTCGTTGTTTGTACTTGCTGTGTCTGTTCGTCTACCTTGTTTCTTTAGGAGGCACCGGGAGCCGAACCCAGGACCTCCAATGTAGGAGGGAAATGCCTACTCGCTTGAGCCACCCCCCCTTCCCTGCTTTGTTGTGTCTCTCATTATGTTTTTCTTCTTGTGTCTCTTGTTGCGTCATCTTGCCATGCCTGCCCAGCACACCAGCTCACTGTTTTCTTTAGGAGGCCCCGGGAACCAAACCAAGGACCTCCTAAGTGGTAGGCGGGGGCCCAATGTCTTGAGCCACATCTGCTTCCCAGATCTTAAGAAGAAACCATGCTGGAATGACATTTGTCAAGTAAAATAAAATGGCCACCTGCATTGGTCATTGCTGGACATTCCGAGAAAGGATTTTCCAGAAGACAAGAACAATTGACCTTCAGTAGCAATGCTTCAATATTTGTTCATCAATTGTAACAAATGTACCATATTCATGTAAGATTTTATTAATAGGGGAAAATGTGAGAGGGGATGGGGTATATGGGAATCCCCTGTATTTTTAATGTAACTTTTCTGTAACCTAAAACTTCTTTAAAAATAAACCTAAAGCTCTCTCTGCCTAGAGGAGTCTGCACCAAATCTTGATGTATATTTCCATCTTTCTCTCCCATTTCTCAGCAAGCTCTGTTCTTTCCCCCATTTCCCAATAAATTCTTTTTACTGGCATAAATAAATAAATAAACTTAAAAATAAAATTGACCTGCAGAGGCTTTGGTGAAATGGAATGCACCCTGCAGAACTGCAGACGAGCGACACCGGCTGATAAACCAGCTTCGGTCCAGTAGAGACGACATAGAATGGACAAGCATACCAGGCTATGTGCTCCCCACCTTGTCAGACACCCCTACCAAAAACGGAAACCTAACGTCAGCCAATCAGAGTATTTCCTCACTTGCTTCCGCATTTGCCCGATATAAGCTCCCACTTCCCGCCCCTTTAGTGGAGACCCTTTCCCGGTGCAGTTTGGATGCTGCCCACTTCATGAATCGCTGCCCACTTCATGAATCATAAACTGTGGGGCTGTGGACTGTCCGGGCAGGGTGTCCAGTTTGTTAATTAGCAACCAGGACATGGCCATTTGGTGATGGAGGGAAATAAAGCCGTGGGTCTACCAGAAACTATCTTGTATGGGGAAAGTTGGTGAGGGCTCAAAGTGTCCCCGTAAGTTCATGAGGACTAAGGGGAGAACTTTAACCTGGGGCGGGGGGGTGTTGAAAAAGTGAGTTTCTCTTAGCTGTGCCTTTGGTACATTCAAACAGCCCTGATGATTGGGAGTCAGAGGCACAGTGGAGGCGCTGCAGGGTGGGCGAAGCGGACGGAAGTTTAGAGAGGGGTTGCCCTGTAAAGTGAGTGCCGCGTCACTATGGATTTTTAACAGATCTTCCAAGGTATGAGGCACAAAAATTGTGACAGTCGAGTCTAGGGTTACTTCAGAGCTACAATCCACCCTGTCCCACAACTCTTACAATCTTTCTGCCACCTCTTCCACAGAAGGCCCTGAGCGTGGAATGGGAGAGGGGTGGGGGAGGAGAAGGCGGAGAGTTATAAACAATGGTACTGTGATGTAAGGCCACAGCTACAGACAAACCACGACAAGCAATGACAGGAGTTCTAAGTTGCCACTTAGAAGGGCGGCTCTTATCTTAGAGATAAGGGAAGGATATTCCAGGGGAGACCAGAGATGTGGAATGCAGGCACGCATCTGCACTTCTAACAGTCCAGTTGATCCTGGGTTGCTGCTATAGAGACAGCCCAATTAAGCAAGAAGTTAGAAGTCTCGTGAACCTGGAAAAGAAGCCTAAGGGCTCAAGCACAGATGTTTAGTAGGTAATCAGGAAGGAGGAGGTTTTCTCTGGTGAGTAATAGAAGAGTGGAACTTTCTCCCATAGGCCCTAGGACATTTGCTTGGAGTGGGCAGGATCCGGGCCCTCAATACCTGGCATGTTAACCCTGCACAGGAGCAGGCGGTAATGCCAGCTGTGTTTTACCAGCCTGTGGCAGCTCCTCTACCGCCACTCTTTTTGTGTAGCCATGGGGCTGCTGCTTCATCACTTTCAGAGCTGGCTACCGTTAATGCTGGGTTCCAGGTGTTATACAGCCACTTAAAAAATTCTAGGGAGCTTTTAGGTTATACACAAAGTGTAAAGCATCTCAGGATTGAGAAATAACAATTATAGATCAGAGCCCAGGGGTAAATGTGACAAATTTACAAAAACTTAAGATTTCCAATGGAATCAAGATTATTTTCTCACTACCACCACCTTAATATAATTACACATTTTTCCTTATATGAATTACTGTTATTTATGAGCATAAAAATAATAAGCATTTACAATATTTATTTTAGATTGTAGTCTATTTTTATTATAGGATTTTTAGATTGCAGTGTATTGAAAAGCAACTTTGCTTTGCTTTTCCAAATAGTTTTATCTAAATTTTTGCATGTCTTTTACCAGCAGTCCTGTAAATCAGTTGGCAAAGGTTTGAGTGTCCAGGCTTATAAATCTGAATGATAAGATTGAATTCTTTACAAGGCCAACTGAATCTTCATTAGGATTTCAAAAATCTTATTATTACAGAAGGGGAGTAAAACTAGGTTAGAACCCAGAGGGAGAAGACAGAAGGATTTTAAAGAGCACCAGAAGCTCAGCTTCTCCAACTTCTTGGACTCTGGGAGAACTGACCTTTGGTTAGGCAATTTGAATAGAGCTCTCTTAAGAATTTTTATTTGTTAATTTAGTATTTACCATCCAGAGGTAGGAAAATATACATTAACAAACAGACAGACACAAACCACAGAAACACAGAAATACAGAAATATAAAACTTACTGCTTCCCACAACGGTAGAGAAACAGAAACAGAAGAGAATTCTCTTACCTGATGGCTGAAAGCAGGCCGTGACAGAGGGCCCGACCAGACTTTCGCTCAACAAAAGGATTTTGACCTCAACCGCAACATGGCAGGAGTTCAAAGATCCGAGAGGGGCTAGCCGGGTGAGCCAGGGGACGACCCCAGAGAGGATGGAACACAAAGGGTTCCTGCAGGCACCTGGCTCCTCTCCGAGGTGTCGGAGGCATCTTCCTGGCGTCCACCTTCGGATCTGACTTCTGAAACCACGCATTGTTGGGCTGAAAATAAAACAGACTTTTAAAAAAGGGGGTGCAGAGCAAGTTTATTGCGCTAAAGCTACATTAATGCAAGAGCAGCACCAAAATAGGTTTCTATTTGAAGGGGTGAGCTGGGGAAGCAGCTTGTATGGCTGCTTGAGACAAAGGGAAGGTGGGGGGAAATGGGGAGGGGTGAGGACGATGAGTACGTGAGCTATGTGAACTACGGGGTGAGGGGTTGTGGACTGTCTGGACAGGGTGTCCCAGTTTGTTAACTAGCAACCAGGACGTGGCCATTTGGTGATGTTGATCACTGGGTGATGTAAGATTGTGGCCATTTGGTGAGGATCAGCAAACTTTGCTGGTGTCAGCTTGAACTCTTTGTTACAGTTCTTCCTCCCAGGCTGGGGCAGGGGTTTCTATCAGGACCACAAAGGATTATTGGTATGTCAGCCTGCTCCAGTTAACCTCCGTTTCATTATAATGCCCTGGATAAAATGGAAGTTCAAGCAAATCAAGATAGTTAGTATAATACAATCATTTATCATTCCAATTTCACACAGTTAAGTTGTGCTGTCTGGAGCAAGGAATTGCTAGCTGTGGGTCATACCGTGCAGTGCCCAGGACAATGAAGAAACTGTTTCCTAGGCAAGAGGGGCATTAGTACCTGTGTAAACAAGGGAATTCTTAGGACCACACACATATGCCCAAAACAAGAAGCATGGCAAGAAAGGATCAGGGAGGCCCCTACTCTTTGGCCTGGAGTGATTCTCTGAACCCATTGTATGGATAAATTCTGAAGGAGAGCACCCCATGGGTCAATCTGCAAAGACTAAAAAAGGTGTTTTCTTTTTTTCTTGGTTTGTGTGTGCATGTGTGTGTGTGATGGTGTTGTGGTTAGCTCCTGACATTTAAGGAAAGTTCTGCTATAGCACTAGCTGGATAAAAGCTTACAGAACAGATGCCTCAGAGTCTAAATTCCAGCAATAACACACTAAAACATCATAATGTCCAGATTTCAACAAAAGATTACAAAACATATAAAGAAAGAGGAACTGGTGGTTCAGTCATAGGAGGAGATTAAAGCATAAGAATCATCAATGAGGAAGATCAGACCTGGGATGCTCCAGACAAAGACTTCTTAACAATGGTCTTAATTATGCTCAAAGAGCTAAAGGACAGCATAGACAAAGAACTAAGGGAAATCAAAGGGAAATCAAGGAAATGATAGATAAACACAAAGAGAATATCACTAGAAAGATGGAAATTAGAAAAAGGAACCAAATAGGGCTGAAGACCACAGTAACAGAAAATAAAAATTCCCTTGGGGGGTTGGGGGGGAGGCATTCAACAGCAGATTGGAACAGGCAGAAGAAAGAATCAGTGAACTCGAAGACAAGTGAAATCATCCGGCCTGAGGAGCAGAAAAGTGGAAACAATGAAGAAAAACAAACAGAGTCTGAGGAACTTGGCTCTGACACACAATAAGTGTACCAATACACACATTGTGGGAGTCCCAGAAAAAGAAAGAGAGAAGGGGGCAGAGAGAATATTCAAAGAAATAATGGATGAAAACTTCCCACATTTAACAAAATACATTAATATACATCCAAGATGCTCAAAAAATTCTAAACAGGAGAAACACAAACAGACCCACACCACACCATGTTATAATCAAACTGTTGAATGCCAAAGATAAAAAGAGAATTCTGAAAGCTGCGAAAGAGAAGCAACATGTCACATACAAGGAATTCTCAAAAAAGGTTATGTGTCCATTTCTCATCAGAAACCATGGAAGCAAGAAAGCAGTGGGAGGCCATATTTAAAAAGCACTGAAAGCAAAAAAAATTGCCAACAAAAAATTCTATATCCAGCAAAACTGTCTTTCAAAAATGAGGGAAGGATTAAGACATTCCCAGATAAATGAAAGCTGAGGGATTTTATCACCACTAGACCAGCCCTACAAGAAAAGCTAAAGGGAGTCCTGCAGGTTGAAAGGAAGACAAGAGGGAAGCAAGAAAAGGAAAGAGTGAAAAAAGAGAAAGTCTAACTGTAACAACCAGAATTAAGTTTTAGAAATTCTCAAAATGGTGGAGTGTGAGAGGAAGGAAAGAGAAAAACTAAAGGGATATGAGAGTACTTTTCTTGTTAAGGGTTATATAAAATTAATAATACACTTAGAAGGTACCCAAAAGAGTAGCATGGGGTTACATTAAAGCAACCACAATCTTTTTATAAAAATGGAATATATAACTTTTAAAACATAAGAAGAAAGTTGGCTCTATCCAATAGAAAGCAGAAAAGGAGAAAAAAGTAACAACAAAAAAAGGGACAGTGGATGGAAAATACATGCTATTGGTATAGTCATACCTTGGTATTTGACTGCTTTGAAACTTGACGTATTTGGTACTTGACACATTTTGACACAAAAATTTTGTCCCAGTACTCATCGCTTGTTTGGTACTCAACACGCAAACTAGAACTTGTTGGTGTCAGTTGCCTCATGACTCGCTACCACTTCCAGTCGAAACAAAGGGTCATGCATTAGTCACACAGTAGCTCTTGCCCTGTGCACATCCATTGTGGTCTTATCTTAGCTTCTGTGGTCATTTTGTGTATTTTTTTGTGTGTTTTTTTTCTCATCATGGGTCCTAAGAAAATGAGCGGTGACAGCGCTGAACAGAAAATAAAATTACTTCGCACCACCATTGAGAAAAAAAAGAAATAATAGGTAAATATGAGAGCAGTATTCGCATTACTGCTCTTGCTAGGGAATACGGTATGCCTAGAACAATGGTCTCCACCATCATTAAGAATAAAGAAGCAATTTAAAAAAAGGCTGATGTTGTGAAAGGAGTTAAAACAGTAACAAAGCAGCATTCCCAAACACTCAAGGAAGTTGACAAGCTTTTATAATTTGGGTAAATGAGAAGTAGTTAGTGGGCAACAGCGTATCTGAGGCCATGATATGTGAAAAAGCGAAAGTGTTGCATGCCAATCTTTTGAAAAACAAACCAGAACCCAGTGACGAGATTGTTGAAGTTCTAAAGCCAGCCACAGCTGGTTTGATAATTTTAAAACGAGGACCGGTATCCAGTGTCGTGAGGCATGG
>JAQZBX010071338.1:0-15250 GCA_029593785.1 Cabassous unicinctus | reverse complement strand
TCACAGTACACATTCTTTTAAACAAATTTACCAAATTTTAGAAGAGCTTTTGTAAGAATTTTCATTTATCAATTTAATATTACCATCCGGGGGTATCAAAATATACTCCGACACTGAACATACATACAAACACAAAACAAGTTACAACACATCAATAGAAACATACATCTTTGATTTTACTGTTTGAGAATTTTTCTGGGAACAGTATTGCTAAGTTTTCTTACTTTTCCAGTGATTTAATTTTATTAGCTTTTATCATCCCACAGCCTTATCATTATGTAAGCAGTAGGAGGTTTATAAAGTTGCTGCTGGAACTTGAAGGGTTAATATCCACAGCTGGAGTTGAAGAGCTATTATTAGCTTGAAAAGTGCCCTAGGGATCCCTTCCTTGCAAAAGGGCGGATAGCGGCTTGGCAGTCGGCATTAGCATTTTCATAGGCCAAGTGTTTAATAAAGTCACTTTGGTTTTCGCTAGCCCCAAACAGACGTTCAGCCGTACTTTGTAAGCGGCTGAGGAATTCGCTATAAGGTTCATCGGGTCCCTGTCTAAGTTTAGCAAGAGAGGAAGTGGCGGCGCCTTTTTGTGGAAGCTTTTTCCAAGTCCTAAGCGCGGCCGTTTGTACTTGCGCAAGGAGACCCGGGGGGAACTGTGCTTGCTTAATATTTTGATGGTAGGGGCTTTGACCTAAGAATTTGTTCAGCGTCCATTTCTTAGAAGCGGTTTTTCGAGCATTGCGCGTGACATATTTTTTGCAATGCTCTTCGTAGTCTGATTTCCATAATAAAAAATCGCCGCCGGACAGGGCTGCTCTGCCTAGGTGTGACCAATCGTTAGGAATGAGTTCTTTTTCACTAATGCTTTCTAGCAAGGCGATCGTGAAAGGGGCAGTAGCACCATAATCATTCACTGCCTTTTTTAGCTTTTCTAAATATTTTAGACTAAGTTTTTTATATTTTGCTTTAGAGGGGGGATTGTCTCCTAGCTCGTCCTCGCTAGAGTCACCAGCCTCGGTCTTATTCTCATCCTCGCTTTCGCTGCTGGAGTCGCCATTTTGGGAGTCGGCGCCTCCGCCATTTTTAGAATCTGCTCGAGTGCAGTCGCCATTTTGAGAATCAGACGGCAAAGTTTTTGAACATCAGGGGCAGAAGAATGGACTTTTAGAATTTCATTAATAAGGTTCCAGTACGTGAAAGCGGTGACAGGGATCCTTTCAGGACCAAAGGTTCTATAGTAGTCCTTTAGACAATCTCCGACCCTTAACCAGCATTTCTGATCTATAGTACCTTCCTGTGGGAACCAAGGGCAGGTTTCTAACAGAAAACAAAAAAAAATATTCAAGATCCTTTTTCTTAACTCTAGTTCCTCGCGCCTTGAGTGACTGTTTCACCTGTTGAATATATAATCCCTGCTTGGATAATCCTTGTCCCATGATGGGGGTGGGGGTGTGGGTGTTTGCAGGGGCTTACCTTTTACTTTTTCTTCTCCTCCGCCGGCACTGTCTGACTGGTAAATGAATCTGTCTTCGCGAGCGAGTCCCTCGCGGCGATTCCTGACGAGCCTGCTTTGCGAGCGAGTCCTCGTGGCGGCTTCTATCGAACCTGTCTCACGAGCCAGTCCCTCGCGGTGGTTCCGTGTGCGGTGAACGGGAGCTCCCTTCTGGTGTGCGGCGGTTCCTTCCTTCACAAAGCCGAGGGCCCCATGTTGGGCGCCATTTGTCCCGACCCGCGGGACGATCAACTGGGGCTCAGGACCTGTGAAGAAAAGAATGGTATGGAACAAGAGATGCGAAGAATGACAGCAAGACAGATTCTGATCAAGCTGCAAAAGTTTATTGAAGAAGCAGGGTATATATACTCTAAAGGAGGAGGGTGTGGATTGGTGGACCTAAGGATGGGTGGTGGCCTGGGATTGGTGGCCACTGTTGCTAGGGTAGGTGGCAGAAATGCTTTTGGCGTGAAGGGGATGCTTTTGGCGCGAACTCTCTAACTTCCTTGAAGAAGGCTAATAATAGCTTAGCTGTTCTTTGTCTCAGCCCTGGCGGCCATGTTACATGTTACCGGTGCTGCTGACAAGGTGCATAATATGAGTGCTACCGTGAAGGTCCCCAACATTGGAGAATAAAACCAAAGGAAGAAAGACATGCATAATTATGCTTAGAGAAAATCAAGGATTTCTGGAGAGTCGATTTACTCATTTGAAAACATACATGGAATATATTTAATGTGTTATATATTCATTATTCTAATCAATTTTGGCTTTCATGGTTGGTAATTACATCCTATTTACCAAAGAGAAAATTATGCATTTGAATTATAATTGAGTATCCAATAGCATACCAATGTACTCTCATAGAAAGAAATCATCTTTTTTCTTTTCTCTGTAACATCTTTCATAGAAGAGAAATTCAGAAGTGATGCCGTACCACAAAAAGGCAGAAGATGAAGGGTTACATGGACCCATGGATCCATTAGGCTTGTGGCCTATATACTGCAATTGTACTCACATTTAGTGGATCCTTACTATTTTCCAGACAATTTGCTAGGTTTTGAGGAGACAATAATTATCAGGAAATGCTCTCAAAACATTAGAGTCTCACAATCTTATGAGGAGATCAACATTCCTGTGACTTACTACATGCTTTATTGACAGTGGGAGATGAAGAGATGAAGGGATTGATGGTGAGATGTGGAAGACTTCTCAGCAAAAAAATGGAATTTGGACTCTTCCTATGCATGTGAGAGGAAGGGTGCACTTTGTTTCCTGAAGAATAAAAATCTGATAATAGTCTATGTAAATCATTGATTATTGCATACTTGCTGTCTAGTATTACATACCAAGGTTTATTCTTTATAAATCAATGTCCCTTACTGTTTGTATTTCCAAAATATTCTGTACTCTCTCTAACTCTCCCCCATATTAATTTCTAAACAAACTGACCAAAAGGGTGATAGAAGACCAACTTTGAGAATTAATCAAGGGCCTGGCACTTTGCTAAGTATTTTACATCTATCTCATGTAATTCTCACACAAACCCTAGAGTCTTAATTCTGAAAATAAACAAAGATAACACAACAAAACAAGATATCCTCAGTCTCTGGTCATTTATTCATTTATTTGTCTACTTTAACTTTAACTTCATAAAATTATTAGCTAATTTGAAATGGAAGTGTATTGTAATACTATTATTTTAAATTAAAACAGAAAGGAAACTAAAAGATCTAGTCAATATCTGACCCCTTTATACAGATCTGTACTTTACAGAGAGTATCCAGAGAGCACACACACCTAAGTATTCCACAGCTTAATATCTTGGTGCAGATATTTAGTGATATGAATAATATTCCGGTAATTTCAAAAACACAGATTGGACATTGGTTCTTTTTATTACCTAGGAAATTCCTGAGCCATCAGCTTTTGCTTCCTCTCCACTGTTTCTCAGGAAATATTGCACTTAGGGTTTTGGTAGTTTACTGCTGATAGGATGGCTCCTCTGACCTTAGGATGAGAGAATGGATTTTGCCTCTAACATCTTTCTGTTTACTACGGACTTCCCACATATATAAAACTTTAGATTGTGCATTGCTACCACATTTGAGGCAAAAACAGGGTTATCCACATTTTCCTGAGTATATTTAAAAGGTAAATCTGAGTATATTTGAAAGTAAATCTGTTAATCTGCTACATTAAAATTGATTGATCATTATAATCAAAATGAAATGATATGAGGGAGCAAATTACGTGTTTATGATACATATGGAACCTAGTTTTGACAGAGCAACTTTGCCTGAGTCAAAGATCTTCCCTGTTCCTTCCTACAGGGGAGCAGTGAGACCCCATTTCATGTTGGAAAATACAATCCTATCTGGCTTTCTAAGGATTATAGCAATGCTCTCATTCTTGACTTGGTTTCCTTGGATAGTTTTGACTTCTTAGACTTCCTGTAACTATCCTAGGAGATGGCATTTCTCAAACTGTTTGCAATTAAGCTGTTTGCAATTAAGCTAACATTGTCTGAATTATTGCAAAGATTCAGAAATGACCCAGAGATGGATTAGCTTTTAGGGATGGTGAGTTGTGTGGAAGAATTATAAATGTATAATTTTATTTCTTTGATTATATGTTTGAAAAATGCAAAAGCTAAATACACCTCATAATTTCTTGACTATATTAGTGTGCATCCTAGGTTTCTATTTACATTTCTTTGAAAGGAATAAAACATTTACATATGTTTATGATGGTGAAGTAATGTTTAAAATAATTTAATGAAGAAAAGCCTGGGTACCACTTCTAATTTCATTTTCTTATTAAATCCTTGCTTGAGGGTAAGGAAGAAGAAATGCATTTGATCTTGTTTTCCTATTTCAGAGTATCTACATCTTTATAATGTGACACTGTACAACTGAGGAAAAAAAAAACTTGGATGTTAAGGTCAAATCTTGGCTCTGCTATCTTTTAAAACTGCGGGATCTTGTTCAACCTCTCTGAGCATCGTTTTACTCATGTTTTTGAATGGATGACAGAAATTTCTGCTTCATAGGTATCTTCATGTGCCAGGGATCCCATGACAAATACCACAGAACTGGTTGGTTTAAGCAGCAGGATTAAGTGTCCCTCGGTTTTGGAGGCTAGAGTCCAAAATCATGCTATCTGTAGGCTATGGTTCCTCTAAAGTCTGGAGTAGTTGGGTGGTGGCTTGCTGGCGGTCAGTCTCTGCCTAGGTCACATGGTCATCACCTTCAATCTCTTCCTGCATTCAACTTCTGCTTATAAGTCTCCAGTCACATTGGATTAAGGCCTACCCTGAATTATTTTGGCTTTAACGTCTTCAAAAATCCTATTTACAAATGAATTCTCCCCTACAGGTTCAGGGTTAGGACTTGAACATGTCATTTTTGGAGGGAACATAATCCAATCTTCGACAACAGTGTAGCTGTGTGGCCAATGTAAAATTGGTAGTTGAAAGTGCCTAATATATATGGTCAATAAGCAAAGGCTGATTTTAAAATATAATTTTTACTTTCTCCATGTTTTATCCTTGTCCATTTTGTATTTCTTTCTTTCTCACTTTTTCCCCACCCTCTTGTTTTTCTCCACACTTTATCTCTTGTCCCTTCTATTGAAACACAGTACTCAAAAGTTGCACATAGAAATTTATCAGAGGTAAGAAAGTGGGTGTGGCTGGAGTAGTATAAATAGTATAAATAGCCTTGGGGAAGGCTAGAAGAAAACAACTTCAGATTTTGTTTGACTTTTTTGCTTGACTAATAGTTTGTTTTGATCAGTTTTTATATCAAGATTGAAATTGATGTAGGTGCTATGGTCTACTTTAAAAGTAGGGAGAGAAAGCATAGATCTCTTCATATTACTATCTAGTATGCTGTTATGTAGCTATATCACTGTAAATTAATTTTAATAGAAACTATAATTAAAACAGTTATAAAACTATTTGTTACCTTATTATGGTAACAAATTACCTTATTATGGTAGATTGTGTTTCTATTCAAGATTATTAAAAATCACAATATCATTACACCTAAACCAGGTTAATTTTGGATAGAATATATTTAGAATAAGCATAAAATAAATTTCTTCATGATAGAATCAAAGATACAAGTTGCAAATAAGTAATTCCTTCTCTGGTTATGTCTAGATGGAATATAAAAATTATTGGAGTTATTGTATAAAGTACAACATTAAAATAGTGTGCAGAAATCAATGAATAATTTTTGAGCTGTCTTTCAGCCATAAGATTTAAGCTTAAGATTTGCAATTAAAATAAAATAATATTAAATATAATTCCATTGAAGATGGTCTAATAATTTTCCAAAGCTCGAGTTTAAAAAATGGCCAAGGATTTCAAATTTTCTTTTGTCTTTAATTTCTGAGCATGAAATCCCTTCCTTGACATATATCAAATCCAATAAAAGCCATGCACTGAGGGTATCAATATTTTGTTAAAATAAATAGAATAATTTCACAATTAAAAGCAGACAAAACACATGCTACAAAAGAGTCATATATTATTTATGCTGTAATAGTAATAATATTTATTGGCTAGGGTGCGCTCAGAATAAATGGCTCCTGGGTTACCAATTATATGCCTTGACTTTGGCAGTCTGTTGTTTTACTGATGTTGAGGGACCAAGCTCGTCCTAGTCTCCTGAAAATTGAATCCTATCATTAAATAACTCCTGAAACCCTGCCATAAAATGCAGAGGTACAGAATGTTGTGTTTATGCAAAAATGACTTTGTTCAAAACATGTTTTGAGGTTTACTTTTTAGATTTCATTTTTGGTTTTGCAGTAACAGGACCATATTCTACCCATACGGAAAACACTAACGGGCAATGAAAGTGATCACTATAGGCTCAGATAGTCTACTTTGGTTATCTGAATGGTCATGATCTTGATACATTTTCCTTAATCCATGAATAAAGAAGTCAGTTTAATCTGGCTGTAGAGGTCCCAAGTGATGCTTTGCAATCACTAAGTTAAGCCCTTGGAAGATGACACAATTTGCCATGATAGCTTTCACAAGTGTTACATGTCCAGTTATATTTGCTTGTGTAGCCATTCCCACCAAAGATGCAAAGTGGTGTACATTTTATTTTCATGATACTCTTCTTGTCCCCCCACCCCCTGCCACCCCACCACACTCCTCCTCCTCTTCATCACCTGCCAGCAACATCCTTCCTAAGGATACTTTGGCAGTAGTTTACCCAAGTACACAAAGTCTAGCGGCTGACAGATTCAAGCTGTGGTGGTTTCTAGGGCCCAAGCTCTTTCCATCCCTCTCCTCCATTTGTGGAATAAATGACAAATGAGAAAGAGCAGAACCAGGGCACAGGCACTCAATGAACTTATAATATTACATATTAAGTACAGATTACAATGTATAGGAGCCATGATGATATGCATGTTTGTTTTGTAAGTTCAGAATTTTACTATACACTTCTTGTTTATCTGTGGTCATGTATGAATGCTATACTTCAATTTTTTTTTCAAAAAGCAGATTACAGCCAGTTTTGGGGGAGGGAACCATGTTTCCCCAGTAATGGCATTTGACTCTACACTATTGAAGTGCTACATCTCTTTGTTTGCAGGGTCATTTTTTCAACAACTCAAGATTTAAATATAATCTATTCTTGGGATATAAATGCAAAGGCATATTTTTTGTTTTGATTACATTAAATTGTTGGTGAATTATGGTTAGGGTTTTATGAATTTTTTGGAGAATATGTCATAGTGTCAAAAATTTGATCTGGATTTTATTAATAGGACTATTTTGCAAATTTTATTAGATAATTATCTTGAATATCTTCAGGCTCATCACAATATATGACTTGTGGCTGAGAAGAAATTAATCTATCCCATCTTAGTAAAATTCAATGTTTTTAAATATGTTTTATATACTTCATTTCTAGAATTTCTGATAATATATACAATAGATGTAAAATAAATGAATGCAAATTTCTCTTCCTTGTTAATTAGAATTTGTGATAGGGATCTTAGCTCTATGTTTGACAAGCATTATCAAATCATTTTCAGTGGAAATTTCCCTGAATAAGTAATGGATTATGATATCCATCCCATAAGGACTTCCTAGTGCTTCTATGTAGGTATAATGTAAATTATACTGACTAGATATTTTTAATGGCATTTTATGCTACAACAAATAATTTAAGGTGGAGGAAATCTCTAAGATTAGGTGGTCATAAAATACACATGTCTGTGTGTGCCAATTGTTAAAAAAAGGAAATGAATAATATATCATAATTTTCTACATTCTTGAATATCTCAAATGATTGTCATATATTATCTTGAAATGATGAAATTGTCTCTCTTTTATACATAGTGAACTATACATTTGAAAGCAGTAGTAGAGTGATATTTGGTGGAGGCTTGTTGCTGGTTGATGAAGCTCTGGAATAAAAATTTTACCAAATGAATAATTCAAGAAAGCTTCAATCTTGATGAATTTTCTTTGTCCTGGTTTAATATTTACCTCATGGTAATTATCATAGGGCTTATAGCCCAAATGGTATTATAGTGGATGCCGAAATCTATAGACTTTCAATTTTTAATGATTAATCCTGGTAACTGGGGCCCTCTGAATTCCCTTATTACAAGCTAAAGGAAAATGCTCTTAGGTAGCTTAGCTTGGTTATTCTGAAATGACAATGATTCATGAAGGTGAATTACAGACATTGGGACTGAGACCTGAACTGATCACCTTCAGTTTAACTTTCACTGTACACCTATGGAGCAATCAATCTGACACCTACAACTTATTGTTGTCATGTGATCCATGACCTTATGTCCCTCTTTCGTTGGAGCAGATTGCAGTATTATGTTGGGAATATGTTTGTTTTAAAATTTTTAAAGTGACAGCAATGCTTTTAATGTCAAAGACAATCCTAAAGAGATCTGGGCAGTGAAAAGTAACAAGGTATATATGGTGAAAAAGTAATAGGATGAAATTACTTTCTTTTTTGTGTGTGAAATTCAAGCAAGTTTTAATATGATTTTTTCACTAATTTAGTTAATGCCTTAACTAAAAGCTAACAAAAAAGTATAAAGGACTTTAGATAAAGTAGAAAATATTAAGATTTTGCTCACATCTCCTTTTGGCCCACCTTAATCAATCTAATATATCAGAGGCCTCCATCCCTACTCTGACCTTTCCTCATTATCCTTGATATCATCTTCTAAAATTATTTATAATTTGCTTCTTTTTTCATTTAATGTATATTGTTTATTGTCTGCTTTACCTTGCTATATTGTAAGTGCCAGAATACAAGATTTAAAAAAAAAATCTTCTTTATTGATATATTACAGGTGCCTAGAAAAATACTAAATTCACTAGATACATAGTGCTAAGTAAATATGTGTTAAATAAATAAAGAAAAAATTTAAACAATGAGGAACAACAACAATAAAACCACAGCAAACTTAAAGCAAATATGAAATATCTCCTTATAAGCAAAATATATATTTGAAAATTATGTTACTTCTTTGCTAAAATGGTTATAAGAGGAATACAAACAGACATTAAATTGTCTCAGTCATGGGCTAAAAATAAAGCCATCCCAATGATAGCTTTTTAAACTTATAAATGGATTTTTCTTAGTAACAGTTGAAAAACAAAGAAAAACATGTATTTTTGCACCCTGCATAATAAATAATAATATTGGAAAACAGTAAGCTAAAAATTAGAGATTTTTATAATTGCTTAAAGGAAAACATTTCTGAATAAAACATTTCTACATAGTCTTAAGATATTATGATATAACTTAGATTGACTACAAATTTCTAATTTCTACCAATAAATATTTTAAGTACATCATGTGAACTTCATGCATTTGAATTTCTTTTCAAGTAATGATTATAAAAAAGTGACAGTAGTTTGTTTTGTCATGGGTTCTAATTCTTGTCTTGTTACATAAGTGCTGCATTACCTTGAAAAGCCCTTCAGGGCAAATTTTAAGCACCTGCAAAAAGTGGGGCTTGACCTCCATGAACTCTGAGTTTCTTATACTTCTATGGTTGCATACCTGTGTCTGTTTTTCACCATATGCGATTTTGTTTTTAGATTAAAACTCTTAATATTAACAAATATATCAGAATCTACTCTTTAAGTTACCAGTCCTTTGTTAAAAAAATAACAAAAAGTGAGCATGTTCTACTGAAGCTACAGTTACTTTTAGAGTTAAAATCCTTGTACAGTAGGACTTCATTTTACATGAATTTAACACATGCAAGTTCAGATATATGTGATTGGCAATTGAAAAAATATAGACAGAATTAAAATGTCTAAAATTTATTTCTATGATTAATTGTGTTTACTTATTGTTACTAGAGTGTTTATTTGCCTTAATTATAAAAATGTGTGATAGGGATGTTTGTGTAATAAGTACTTTATAGTTGAAAAATGGGGTTCCTTATTATGCACAATTTTCTACTTACCCGAAGGGTCTTGAAATGTATTGGTCATGTAAAACGAGGTTTTTCTGGTACTGCTTTAATAAAGATAGAAAATATCTCTGGGTCAAAATTCGGAAAGTAAGGTAACCTCATGTTTATCATGAGCCTGTTTTGTTCTAGGCACTGCTTCAGTTGTTTTACTGCCATAATCCCGTTTACTGAGGGAAATTAGAGTTGCTTAAAAAATTTGGCAGATATAAAAACAATACAATATTATATATTATCTTACATATTATCTTTACACAAACATTAACTTAGATATTGTCCTTATGCCAACAGACTGAATTGTAATTGTAATTGAATTGTAATTTAACAACCTTAAAATTTAGTAATGTATCAATTATTTTACCCTAAATTTTATTTCAGTCTTCTCCAAAAGGCATAATTAGTATAATGTAAAATGTACTACTCTTTCATTTTGGCATGAATGAACAAATTGAGCATATATTTAGAAAGAATGACATATTTCTATAAACTATTTTACTCATTAGGTCTAATCATCCTATATCTTTATTGCACAGTTTTAGTTGAAACATCTAGTTCATTAAATCTAACCATAATATCCTTAGGCATTATCTCCATACTCTTCTAAACATTGAAACATTAACTTCCAAAATGATCATTTCTTGACCTAAAAACACTGAATATAAACATTATGTTAATAATTTTTTTCAGAAATAGCACATTTTAATGAGCTTGCATGCACACACACCCACATAAATACATACTTTTTTTTTTCCTGGCAGTTGTATTAAAATAAAATAAATAAATAAGCACCAGAAGTTCTAAGGCAATATTTGATAACGAACAAAGTGTTTTCCCTTAATTGCAGAATCATTACACTGATTCAAATTTGAAAATGCATTGAATACAATTTAGTTATTTAGTTATTTTTATTTACAGGATTTTGAAATGTCATGTTTCTGAATACTATGTCCAAGATCTACAAATAAGGTATAGTTTATATTATTTTGCACTTAAATGTAAGTTGAAAACCTCATGCCAACAGTTCAAGAACTATGTCTTGTATAAAAGATATCTTTGGGAACTCTTTGAGTCTCATAAAGAAAATCGTAATTAAACTAGTTTTTGGATCCAAGTTGGAACCCTCATCAATATGTTGGTAATTATCTTGTCATTGTTCCATTTAAATGAAGATTCACTGTAGAGAGATGTTTATAGTTTGCTGCTTGTCTCAAATATCAGTTGTTTGCAGCAGAATAAAAATGTTTGATTTAATATCTCTGCCATCCAATAAAGACTTTCTTTGCTGAATATGATGTGGCAAATGCAATGTGGCAATTTTTCCTCTGAAAAGAGCTCACGCAGAGACATGAGTTCTAACAGCGGCAGGAACAAGACCATGTGGAAGCATGAGCTTATCAGTGTCAAGAAAAACTTAAAATCTAAATTTTGAGTGTGGCGTTATGTTAAGAGCTGAATGATTCAGTCTTTTATGCATAGCTCTTTATTCTCAATATATAATTGTTCATCTGCTTTGAAAAAGTTACTAATGTTAAATTCAACTTGGGTGTTACCTGATACCATAAATTAATGGTAGAAACATTATTCATCATCGCTTTGTATTTTCTCGGAGTAAATGCTGCATTTAACAACAAATCATTTTAATAGGCAAATCCACTCATTTGTGACTCTTTTTATATCTGAAGGGACTCTTCTTGCCTGTGTGCAGGAAGGAAAGAAGGGAGGAAGGGAGGGAGGGAGGAAAGGCAGAAATGTGAAATATGAAAAGCAAATGCCGGTCCCCAAGGCCCTGGGTTTTAGGAAAGAGGAATGACAGGAAACACATTTTTAAAAAGGTTTTACTTGGAGTGACTTTGGGTTCAAATCACAAAGATCCAGTTCAAGGAGGTGATCTGTTTTTTTTTCTCTAGAAAAAAGTTAGTTGGAAATAAATGAAGGAACAAGTTTTGCAGTTCATTATTTTAGCCATGCTTCCATCTTTAGTTTCTCACTAGAACTTTCAAAAAAAGTAAACAGGTGGGTAGAAGAATTTGTAATGTTTTTAGCTTTATATATATTTCAGCTCTTCCCCCTCTGAGTTTGGAAGGAGACAAAATTAGATGTCAGTGCTTTATGATGCTAGTTCTCAAAGCATATTTCTAATTGCTTATAGTGAAATAAACTTGAAAGTTAAATGAAAAAGAATTGATTTGTATTTATAGTAAACTCTTTTGTTTATTTTTAAAATGTCCTTAGATATTTTTCAATTAATTTATCACCTTTGGTAGTTTAAATTTTAAAAGGACAGTACAGTACTAGATGTGATTAAAAATAATCCCTTGACCCTTTCATCTTTTTTTTTCCTAGTGAAATATTCCTTAAATAATAAGAAGCTTATTATTCTCTCAATACCTAAAATAATTACTAACAAATGTATAAAAACCATTTTACAATTAAAAAAAACAATTTAACCAATATATAATTTTGCAGAGAAAATTTCTTTCTTACTTTAGGAATCCTACAAGTTGGCATGATGCAGTTAAATTTTCATAAGAATCTTAATATCCCCAAGTATAGGTTTGTGTACATAAACTATGCCAAGCAAGGCAAAGTGGCAAAGCCCTCTTCTCTAAGACATTACCCAGAATCCAGTGGTTATAATTGTATCCTAATGGTGAAATAATTTACTCAAATATCATATTTGTTCTTGAGGTATTTGTCTGAATGTACAATGAAGGCTCCCCCAGACAGCTTGAAAATTGTTATGACTCAAAAATTTTCTATCTACATGCTTAGACCAATCTTCCCACTGCCTGCATGACTATTTTGTGTGAATAATCTGCAGAAGTATAATCACTGAGGCAATAAGTCTAAAATTTCTTTTGGATGGGTTCTTTTGTTATTGACTTTTAGGAGAAGAAAGAGGAATTAAGAATACCCACAACCCAAATGATCAATATGTGTCACTGCTCAACTCTTATCAGGATAAAATGATAAAGATGTACTGTACTTATTTTTACCGCTCATTCTAAGAAGCTGTCTTTATACATCTATTTTATATAAGTCCCACATTTAAAAGATAAAGCAATGCACATCATGTTTTCTTATCTGAATTTTTATTCTTGATTCTGCTGTCAGAGTGATGAATATGTATAGATAGGCACATAGCAAGAGAACTTCTGAGAGTGATAGAGATAAGAAAATACTTAGTATTCTCAGTAGCAGATAAATGAAAAAGAAATCTGTTGGGTTATATTTGGTATTCAGTTCTCTAAATCAGTGGTTGTAAAGCAGGCTTACAGAGCTTTTTAGAATATTTGGCATTTACTACTTCTTACATGCAAGCCCAAAGGACATTAACCAAGCCGAAGATGACTGCTTTGACCAATTCCATCTATCATATTTTTAAATGCTTCATTATAAACAGTTTCCTTCATTCAGGCATCATATTTTTATTTCTTTATGTACCATGGATTCTAGTTGGTCATAAGGATAGCTGAATTTTTAGCATGGAAAGAAAATCATCTTCATCAGTATGCTATTTACAGGTTGCAATAAAGACAATCAAATACCAAATATTTATACATTCCAGAAAGTTTTGACTGAAGTTAACCTTTCAGGATCACCTGAATTACCTCTTGATTTTGTATATCTAAAATTTTTTGTCTGTTTTACAACCTCTAACCCCAACTCTTGCTAGCCCAATCTACCTTGGCTTTGGCTTATATTGTTCATAAAAAACTTCTAGATTCCTCTTCCCACTAATATACTGCTCTAAGGCCTTGTTAAAATATGATCTCTATATACTCTCAATGCCTTGCTAATCCAAAGTGTTTTCACGCTTTTTGTTTCTACTCTATAAATAACCATATGTTATAAATCCCTTGTCTTCTAATTGCACTAAATGGCAGATTCCTTTTTAATGCATTTTATTGTCCATTGACTTTCCATTGTATTAGTGTTGTCTCTTCACCTAAATGACAACTTTCTGGTAGGATGGTCATGTTTCTACAGGAGGAGGCTGATGAAACAAAACTATTTCTCAATCAAGATAGTCAAAATAGCTATGTCACATTGCATATGCTTGACAAAAATGGTTGTTAAGAAATTAATTGATTATAAATTAAAAGAAATGTCTTATGACCAGCAGGCAAAGAGGTTCTAGGTCTTTTAAGTGCTGCTTTTCCAGGATTAGAATATGCAAAGCGTTAGTGAAAGCAGAAATGTTTTATGTGTCACAACAACATAATTTATCCAGCATTTTTATTTTGTTTTTTTTTGTTCAAATGTATGTTTACATACTTCTTTGGATCTGTATCTCACTTCCACTTCAAAATAATTGATCCATATTTTGAAATCTCACCACATTTCTCATTGTCAAAAATATGTTTTATATTTTTAATAATCTGGGAATTTTTAATCTTTATTTTGTAAACTGATGAATAGAGATAATCTGCCTACCAAACACCTTTTTTTGATACTTGTTCATTTAAACTGGGTTATCATTGATTTTCTTTTTATATCTCATATTGATAAGTGTTTTCATTTAAATATGTTTGTGTACACATACACTACTCAAGATCCTGATTAAATGATAAGTTATTTAACAAAGCTAAGTCATCAGCAAGGAAATTAGGATAGAAATTGGGACTAGAAATTCTTACCTCTATGAATAATTTATAGATTAAATATAATTAAAGAGCATAGAAAGATATCTGGCACTTAAGTGCTCAAGAAATCATAGATTCAATTAATAAACATTAATAGTAACAATAGTAGAGATTTTAATTTTCAGTGCATTACACTACATATTTCCTAATTATTTTTTAAAAACTCTTGATTATGAATTATTTTACTTGCTCTTCATGTGGATTAAATAGAAATGGCAGCTTGTTCTTTTATAATCTGGGTCTTTGTATATATAAGAATGTCTTTCTCTTATGAATACACACAAAGAACATATTTGCTAAATGAAATTTTTTAAGCTGAAGCTTTTTATCCTTATTCTGTGTATGGTGTCTAATACATCCCAATGTTTCATGATGCAAACAGTTTAGGGGACAATCTAATTCTTATATCTTTGAGTGTATTTCTCTCTCAAGCTTCTATCTTTCTTTGCCATTAACATTTGAAATTTCCAAGAGGAGATGTCTGTGTAACACTTACCATTAAGTTTCTCTGGAAACTTTCAGTTTTTAAAGTACAGTGTTCTTAAGATAAGGAAATTTTTCTTCTGTAATCATTATATTTCCCCCATGCTCAATCTGGCCTGCTCCCCATTTCCTTTAATTTCTCTAAGTC
>JAQZBX010071337.1:0-15257 GCA_029593785.1 Cabassous unicinctus | reverse complement strand
AAAACATTTGTTCCTCTATTGTGGCCTTGGAAATATTACATTCAGAATAGTCTTTGAGATAATTTATGGGCATAATATATTTTTAGCAGAAGTTCCCCATCACCTAATTACATAATGACAGTTTTAGGAGTCAAATAGCATAATTGTCATTGCACATTAACTAAGAGTATATTATGATCACATTTCCAGAAACAGTAACATTATGAAAAACTCAAATATCTTTTGTCATCAGATTTCATATTTCCATAATTTAACCTTTATATAAATAAAATAAGTTAATTTAAACAAATTATATATAAATTAAATCTACTTCCAACTTGTTCTAAATTTAAATGATTCTTTTAAATTTAAACATCCTAGTTTCAATTTACCCTTATAAACTTGAAATTTTACTTTTTCTCAATTTAAATTTATTTCTAATTTCCTTCTAAATTTTCATTTATTTTCATGGCAATCAATTTCTCTTTTAATTATATTGGTCTTGTGTCTTGCTTCAGTTCCCACACTGCTAACCAGATCAATAATTTTCCTTGAGTTGTTATTACTTCACACCTTAGTGTTCTGTTTCTCTACTCTCAGTTCCCAAGCATGTTTCCAGGAATAACCTCTTCAAGTAAATTATCTGTGCAAAGGCCCTTTCTTAGGTTGAACTTTAGGGAAAGACAAAATTAAACATTGTCAGTAAAATTTCTTAGAAGATAAATTTTCTCACATTGTAATGCTATTTTAACTATGTACAATAAATTTATATATAACATATTGTTTGAAATAGATTTATACTATGCTAGTGATTATTAATATGTAACTAATAAAACCTTCTCAATTTTATAAATCCTATTATTTCAATATATTTAATTTCTATGAAAATCTCTTTTAATCCATATAAGCAATTTTAATCTCTTGATAAGAGCAAACTGACTTCCTGAAACTTCCCACTACTCTACACTGGTGTTGGTGAGGAAGTATATCTCATCTCCACAACTGCATAGAGAATAACATTGCTAAAATTTGAAGTTATTTGATGACTGAAAATTGGTGACTGTTGTTTTATGCTTGTAATTTTTCATTGCTAATGACTTTGGAGATATTTCAAATGTTCACTTGTCACTTGAAATCTTCTGGGAATGTTGTATCTATGCCCTTCTCATGGACTAGCTCTCAACTATGTAGAAAAGCTCTATCAACTAGTGATTTTTTTTCAAAATTTTTAACAGACAAGTGATTTTGGCAAGTACTTCTATTTTTGCTTCATACTAGCTCTTGTAAAAAGAGCAATAGAGAGCCTGTGAAAGAACATACTGATTATATGGAGTGTCAATGACTTCAAGTTGAATCCTGGTTATGAAACAAAATGTCAATATTAAAGAAGAAAGAGAGAAAAATCAGATTGATATAATGTCTGAGAAATGGCTGGAGGAGTTATATACTCCATCTCTATGAAAACAATGGTGATGCTAAGAAAAAAAAATATATTTTGAGTGGTGATCCTCAAATATTATATTGAATGATACAATATGACCCTTAATTTGACAGAGATAATAGATTCTGCTGAATTTTGTGCCCTCCGAACATCTCAAAATTAAAGTTCAAAATCTTTACTCATCAACAAAAGGCAAATTGAAACCCGAATTACCATATCAATATGCAGTATTCTCATGGTAATTTTACAAATAAGAGATATCAAAAGAAATAATGGAAATTTCAGTGAATAATAACATGAATTAATTGTGGTGTATTCATAAAATGAAAACATATACAGCAAAGAAAATGAGAAAAATGGGTGCACAGAGAGGGACGGCTGTATCCTGGACTGCACCATGTACACTTGACCTTTGTGAGCCACTCCACGACATCTGAGGAAGAGTCAAATTGGACTTTGGTCCTTGTTCAGCCTACAGATGTTTTTTCCCTCTTGGTTGTGGGCAGGGGCATCGGCATACCATTGGGACAGAGTCTGACATTGGGGAATGTGCATCATGTTTTTGTGTGGGAGTTTGTGAGCTGTCACCTTTGCTTTTTATGGTAAGAATAACTTTCATTTTATTGCAAATGCTTTTTAAAAAGTAGAATATGACATAACAGCAGTTATTTATATATGGGTAACTGCATCAGAATCCCTATATACTTGAGAAAAACTCCAAGAATAGAGAGACTAATCAGAAATTCTCTCCGTGAAAGAAAAACTAGAGCTTACTATCAATAGATGACAGATTCATTAGATAATTCACAAAGATCTCCTCTAAATTATTGAATAAAAGTGAGTTTATTCAAAGAGTAAGGAATAAGGAAAAAACATTTGGAACAAAGTTATCATTATTCTACCAGTTAGTGGAGTATACATTATTTAGTTAACTAAAATATTGTACAGAAATTTTTGTACAAATTGCATTCACCAAAAATGAAATCATCAAGGCCTCTCATTGTTAAATACTGTATTTTTCAAGGGAGCTAACTAAATACCTTACATTTTCAAGTAGTGTGTTCTTTATCTTTTGCGTAATGCTTTCATTCTCAGGAAATAATTTATATTAAGATGATAATAGAAATATAACAATCATTTTCAAGTTTATATTTAGTCAGGTATTTTAAAAATGTTTTTTCTATTTTAAAGACACCAAATGTGTGCACAAAAAATATTGTCAAAATCTTATTACTGAATAGAGTCCATATCTTCAATTTATTGTAATTTTTACCCAAACCATGCTATTATTTTTTAAAATATATTTTTATTACAGAATGTGAACTTAGAAAACAATCATGCACATTTGAAGACTTCACATACAACAGCTTTCCGCCAACACACCACACCATGATGGAAGATTTGTTACAGATTATGAGGTAATATCTTGAGACTGTGATGACTAACCATGGTCCATAGGGTACATTTGACACACTGTTCATCCTTTCCCAGTATCAACATATCATGCTTGATGTAGGTGTGGTGTGTATGTCTGTGTTGGCTTCTGATGTGTTTACTTCTTTTCCTCCACAATCATCAGTGTGACTCATGGTTTATTCATATAACTTCTATATATGGACCACTACCGCAAAACAGAATTAGAGTTTCATGACCCTGTTTCTTAGAAGGGCTTCTTTTGAATTTCATTGGTGTCTGTTCTATTCAGCCTGGCTGTCAATCTAGGAGAATTCTTTTCAAAAGATTCCTTCCCTCCTACCCCCCTGCCTCCTGGCCCCAAACAATAGGTGGCAGATATGTTCAGGCAGCATTGATTTTTTTTTCTTTTAGACATTTTATTAGTGTGTTTCCCTCCACCCAATCTGGTATTTCTTACAAAGAGGCTACAAATGGTAAAAACCAACTGAGTTAAAGTCCCTGAAATGCATGCAAATTGAAATTCCCCAAAGTATGCCATCAGTTCCATGTCTTCATATCTGATTTTTATTTAGCAGGGACCATGGTATTGCTGGGATACCAGCTGAGTCTGTCATGCTGGTGGGCACATGGAGTCACTGAAAGACCAGGAGAGAAACCTATACCTTGCATTAAAGGAGCAGAGGAGACCAAAGAAAACCACTGAATTTGCAAATGATAGTTGTCTGCATTCATAGATCTGTCTACACCTTTGCATGAGAAATAATATTTTTATAAAATAACATTCTTTTGTATAAATAAATAAATAAATATTTAAATGGTCTTTGTGCCTTTAGATATATCATGATCAAAATGACTTTAAGATACTGAGTTATGGTGCACATATATACAAGATGTATATTCTTAACTTTGCCTGCACACTACAGGTTAAAGTCATAGTATTATTTCCTTCTAACTGTGTGTGTTTTCATATTGGATGCAAAGAAAAATGGCAATTTTAAAGGAAATATATTGCTTTTGATCAGAAAAACAATTTATTAAAATAATTAGTAAGATTGAATACACATTTTTCTAAAAAAGATATGCAAATGGCCTTTAAACATGTGAAAAGATGATCTACATCACTACACATTTGGGCATGCAACTGTAAACCACAATGAAATACCACTTCATATCCAAAGGATGGCTATTAGTTTAAAAATCATGGAACATGACATATGTTGGAGAAGATTAAGAGAAATTGGAAATTTAGTGCATTTTTGGTGGGAATGTAAAATGGTGCAGCCACTGTAGAAAGCAGTATGGTAAGTACTCAAAAAGTTAAACATAGAGCTACCATTTGACCTAGAAATCACACTTCTAGATATAGACACAGAATGAAAATAAAGTAGCAGATACATAGAGCAAGATTTATAGCAGCATTATTCACAATAGTGAAAGGTGGAAAAAACACAAATGTCCATCAACACATGCCGGGATAAACAAACTGTGGTAGCTGCATTCACTGGAATATTATTGCAGCATAAGAGAAAATGAATTATGAGACATGCTGCAACATGGAAGAACATTGCTCTATGAAACATGCAAGATACATAAGTGCAAAAATTTTATGATATCATTTATAAAAAAAGTCTAGAAATAGCAAATTCACAGAGATAGAAAGAAGACTGTAGTCTATTGGTGAAGTGGGGAGGGAGGAAAATAGAGTGTGTATATTTTTTAAAATAAAAAAAAATTATAAGAGTAGTCTTTTCAACAAATGGTAATGGGACAAATGAATATCAACATTCCAAACAATGAAGTTGGGCTTCTACCATATGTAGCAGTTTGACATTATTTATGAATTTCAAAAAAAGAAGGGGGGCAGATGTGGCTCAAATGGTTGGGCATCCATCTCCCATATGGAGGGACCTGGGTTCGATCCCCAGGACCTCCCAGTTAAAAAAAAAAAAAAACCTCAAAAAGAGATATTGGATTATGTTTGTAAACTGATCTTTTCCCCTGGGTGTATTAGAGTGTATTGGATTCAGAGGTTTTACTTTTTCTTGATTAAATAAAGATTAAGGCTTTGATTGGGCCACATCAGTAGGATGTTGAGTCCCCACTCCCTTGCGGGGCAGGGATTCACAGAGAAACTGCATCACAGAGAAGGGAGTTTGGAGTTTTTGAGCTGGAGCCTTGAGAAGTAAGCACACAGAGGAGCTTGGTTGTGAGGAAAGAGAAAAGGCCCCAGAAAGAGAAACAAGCTGTTCACCTGATAGTCTATAGTTGGCTTTGTGGAGAGAACAGAGGAGCTGTGCTCAGAGAGAAGCAAGCCCTGGGGGAGAGGAACCCAGGAAGCCTGAACCCTCACAGATGTTTGTGGCCATTTTGCTCCAACACATGGCAACAGACTTTGGTGAGGGAAGTAATTTATGCTTTATGACTGGGTAACTGTAAGCTTCTAGCCCAAATAAATACCCTTTATAAAAGCCAACAGATTTCTGGTATTTTACATCAGTACCCCTTTGGCTGACTAATGCACCATATGTAAAAATTAACTCAAAATCAATTAAAAGTTTTATGTAAACAACCCTATGACTCAAAAGAAAACATAGGGTATAATCTTTATCACCTTGAATTAAAAAACAAAAGCTTGTGTGTGTTATTTAGAGTTTATCCTTACATGGGTACTGAAAATACTTCTGTAACAATTATGGCTTTCTAAGTGAAGATTCTCTACATTCCCAGTGATGTAGAATATACTAAGTCAGGATAAAAAAACACAAAGACTTCTTTTAGTGAATGAAACCAGCACCTAGAGAATAATTTTTGCATTATATCCTGCTTTTAAATGTGGGACAAACTCAGATATCTTTCATATGTTCACATTGAAAATGAATTAGTTTAAGAATTAGTAGGATTAGTATAAAGAAAAATCCAAAATTCCATAAAGTGATATTTGGAGATAATATCATGGTATCCCATGGTAAAACTAATATTTTAAATATATGTATATATATGATAGTTCTTTGAAAATTATAAGTAAATTTATGAAAATCATATTAAAATTATATTGATATGATCTTAATAATGTTTCTAAGCAGTATATGGATTTGGAAGAGAATGAATCAAAAGAATTTTTATAATAAAAATCATGTGTAATATTAATATTATAATTCACAATTCAATTGCTATAGATTTGAAAATCACTAAAGGACAATAACTTGATAATTATTGCAGAGCAATTTGATTATGTGTCCTAGACACATAAAACTTAATGTGCCTAAAATCAAAACAGATGAAATTCTAATATCTTATTTTTTATTATAAAGCTACATAAAACATAAAAGTTGTCATTCAAACATTTTTGTATATTTTTATTACAGCCATTGAGAAATGACTAAACAGCCATGCACATGTATAGAATTCCAAGAAAGCAACCTTTCACAAACACAACACACCATTGTGGAACATTTGCTACTGATTATGAAATAATATCAGCAGACTATTACCACTAACTATGATTCATAGCATATGTTTAGCATATTTTTCCATAACTCTCTATTATTAACACAATACATCATTGGCATTGATGCAAGACTATTACAATATTTCTGTTAACTACAGTCCAATGGTTACATTAATTGCATTTTACCCATAACTCTACACATTCCCATCAGTCTATAAGAGTGATATACACCTTTTCTAGTTCAAAGAAAGACATTCCTGCATTTTTACTATTAACCACAATTCTCATCCACCTCTGAGTTCAATGTGATATTCAGTCCCTCAATTATTCTCTAGCTTTCTTTTGATTGACATTTACATCCCTAGACTATGCTTTTCAGCCACAATCCCATAGAGTAAAGGATATTAGGTGATAAGTGGAGGGCTGTGAAGGAGTACTGATGTATGTAGAAGTTTTAATTAACTTGACTGTAAATGTGTGGCACAATTTTAACTTTACAAATAATTTGCAATAATTACATTTGTTAAGTGTAATCATCATCATCAATTACCACAACTTTTTCATCCATCAAAAAAGAAAGCTTGTACCAATTAAGATATACATGACTCACCTTTCCTCCACCTCCTGGCAACTGAAACCTTTAATGAGTTTTCTTTTTCTATGAATTGGCTTATTTTGTATATTTTCATTATGTGGAATAATACAATATTTCTCCTTTTGTGTCTGGCTTATCTCACTCAGCAAAATGTTTTTAAGGTATATTACTCAGTAATAAAGATGATAAATTCTGCAATGTAGGTAAACCATGAAAAGTCAAGAAAAGTGAAGTAAAGAATAATAAATCGATAATAAGAATACCATAAGCATGAGAGTTTTTGGAAACTTTCAGCATAAAAAGAAGCCATATATGTTATTTATGTAAAGATGAAAAATAATTATATTCAGAATGGCTATATATTAAATTGTTATGATATTCTATATAAAACAAAATGATTAATGTTTTTTTCTACAGAAGAACACTATAGTTACTTTTTAATATTTTCCTTCTCTCCTTTATGTCAGGGTTTACTACAAAAAGTAGAAGCAATTTTACTTTCTAAATTCCATGTCTCATATCTGCTTTAAAGGCAAACATATATCACTTTAGGTCATGTCTTACAGGTTATGTAATATTTTCTGACATTTTTCTAAAGAACTATTCCTCTCTAGCACAACATCATCAGCTGCATGTTTTTAATTCAATGAAAATAGCATTTGTTTATGGAGGCTCATTTAATCTATTTTAACATGTCTGCATTTGTAGGATTTTTATTAAATTTATTCTCTTCTTTATTTGTGCTTTGTGTTTTTTAGATAAAGATATATATATATTCTCAATGACTAATTATTCCAGATTTTTGGAAGCAAACTGGTTGCTGGGTTGGTTGCTGCAGCATGTGAGGGATCCACCTTGAAGACTTCATCATTCAGGTGTGGAAATAGCTGAGATCCACTTAAAACATGCAACCAGTAGTAAATCTTGTGATTCATCATTAAGGGAGTATATGTCATGCATCCTTTAAAGCAAGCATGGGTTTCAAGTTTCATGAATGACATATGTCCCATTTAAATGTCTGTCAGTGGGTTTCTTCAGTATTATTTCTGATACTATTATTTACAATTTTCTCATTATTGAAAGATGAGTAACAATCTTATTGGTCACCCATCCCTGTTCCTGGATTATCTGGATTATCAATTTCTCCAGACATGTCTTCCTGAAAGTGTTGTTAAAGCAGCAATATTACAAAATAATTATTGGTACATCTGAATAGAAAAATAAAGGGTTATCACCTGAAGATATGAAAGCTCTATGAATGAAACTACAAAATCTGAAGATAATATGTAAATATATATTTGGAATAATTTAGGGAAATAAATTTTCCCAATTTGTAAATTTAATGAATTTGAATTGGTATCAAATGTGAATGTCATCATTTGTCCTTATGGTGCTGAATTTTATCCAAAACACAAAAAAAGCAAAGAGTCTTGCAATTTCAGAAAGCAATGACTTGTTAATGCATAATTTGATATATGAAAAATATATAAAATTACATTTAATAAAATAAATGACTATTCAGTAACTTGTCCTCATCAAATAATTTATTTCAGGAACAGTGAATGATATTTCATTCCATAGATATCCGCTAAAACTCAGAGTAATTGAAAAAATAAAATGTGATAAAAAAATAAAAGTAAAATAAGAAGAAATATTAGAGTGATATTTTCCTCATTTTATTATGAAACATAGCTTTCTAGGAAAATATTAAATAACAATGAAGAGAATACATTTTATATCACACAAATAAAAATATGTACATTTAAAAAATATAAATAAATGAAAGAACACTTGACCTACTAAGAAAAATATTTCCAATTTATACTTATGATGTATCATTAATACAATTAGTAAGTAAGTAGGTAACAGGAACAGGTATCCCATAAATCATGGATTTCAATGTGAGCTGGGGGTCAGGGAGGCTGCACACAAGCCATGTGATAAGACTGAAAAGTCGTCTGGAAAATTGGATATAAAATATTATTGGAATTTTAGGGAAAATTCAAATATGACCCCTTTTCCTCTTCTGGGTTCAAAAAATATAGACATAACTTCAGAAATCAGATGCATGGAGAGGAAAATGCCAATCTTATTGTTTATGATATATAAGGTGAAAGGCCTGGGGGTGACCAGTTGGCATTCTCAATGAACTAGCATAGATGTGAGAAAACAGGATGAAGCTATGCCTGGGTTTAAAGAGCCGAAAAACAGACACAAGTTAACTGTTAAGAGAGAATAAATGAATGCCTCCAATAGCTTCCTACTGCTGCCATAACAAAGAACCATAAACTAGATAATTTTAAACAATGGAAACATATTCTCTTACAGTTCTGGATGCTTAAAATTCTAAATCAAGGTGTTGGCAGGGCCATGCTCTCTCTGAAGGAACTAGGAGAGGATCCTTTCCTGCCTTTGCCCAGTTCATAGAGATCACTAGTAATCTGTTTCCCTTGGCTTGAGGCAGCAGAACTCTAAATTCTGCCTGTCTTCACATACCGTTCTTCCTTCTGTGCCTCTTCCTGTGTTTTCTCCTGTTCTAATAAGAACATCAATCATAACAGATGAGGTGCCACCCAAGGCCATTATGACTTCATATTAATTTGATTATATCTGCAAATAATATTTTGCCAAATAAGATAATATTCATAAGAACTGGGGTAAGGATGTGAAAATATATTTTTGTGGTGCAGAAATCAACCCATAATACCCACTTATTCCTCAAAGCTTGCCTTACACTTCAGCTGAACAAAAACAAATCAGGGCAGGATGGCAGCAGAGTAACGATCTCCAAGAGTTAGGTCATCCTAAGTATGGCAGTTAGTAATCATGCAGAGCTATCTAAAAACTGTTGGGGGTGGGGCAGGAGAGCAGGAGAGCTTCCTGCAACATCCTTGAAGGAATGGAAGGAGGAGACTGCCCATCTCCAGTGAGGGTTCATGAACAGAGCACTTCATGCCATGGATGTCAGTGCCGATCCCCCACTGGTGGCATGAGCCAACTCAGGAAATATTCTGTGGCTGGTGTTGGAAGCTACATTTCTGAAAAATGGGAGAGGAAGAGATGGTCAGGCACTGACTTCAGCTACTGATTAGTCAATTAGGCTGGGTAAAGTATAATCCTAAGAAGAGCTGAAGTTTGAACCTATCCAAGTCAGAATGAGTCCGGAGTCCAAAATTTTAACTCCACCCCCAGCTTGAGGGGAAGCAGGGCTGATAGAAAATCACAGTGAAGGTAGGGACTGGCCTCATTCTACCCAGAATGCATTGCAGCCCTAGCCTAGGCTCCTGTATCACCTCTGGCAGGGAGGAAGCTGGGATGAGCAGTACCAGCCTCTCTGGCAACTGCAGGCAATTTTGGCCAGCTCAAACTAGATAGCCTGACACCTGGGACTCCATTCCCACTCCCCAGTAAGATAGGAGGGGAGCTGTGAATCCATGACCTCTCTGGGCAACTGCAGGTGATTTCAGCCTGTACAGATTGCTTTTCTGAGTACCTTAAGTCCATCCCTAATCCCCCCATAGGATAGGAGGGGTTGGTGTTTCTTCATCTTCTCTGGACAACAGCAGGCATTTTCAACATGCAGAGATTGGATACTCGGATACCTGTAGCTCCATCTCCACTTCCAAATATATAGGAGAGGAGATGTGTTTCCTCAGCCTCCCTGGGTAACTGCAGGCACTTTAGGCCTATACGGACTCATTTGATGAGTGCATGAGACTGCATTCTTGCCTTCCATAAGATCACAGGTTGCTGGTGTTTTCTCAGCATCTCTGGGCAACTGTAGGTGCTTTTGGCCAGCATGAACTGGACTGTTGAATGCCTGAGGTTACATACCCATTGCTGATAGGACTAGAGGGAGGTGGTGCCTTCCTAAACTCTCTTGGCAACTGCTAAGGCTTTATCTCTACACAAATTAGATTGTTACACACTCCAGAGACTCCATCTCCACCCCTGGCAGGGGAGGAGGAGGGCCAGTGCTATGTTAGTCTCCATCCCTGTCCTAGGCAGGGGAGGAATGGGTGTGAAACTTCATCATTCCCTCTGGGAAACTAAGACAATCTTGGCCTGCAGGGCTTTGATTAGTACACATGTCTGTGGCTCCATCCCTATCCCTGAGAGAGAAGAAACATGTTAGAAGATTCCTGGAGCAATGCAGACAGCATCAGACTCCAATTCCTAAAGAATCAACTATACCTTTGGCTCCTACTACACAATCAGCAAAGGAGAAAGGCAAGAAAGCCTTAAACTAAAGAGAGAACCTGCACTCAGAATAAATACACTTAGTAAGCCAGATGCCAAGACACCAACAAAATATTAGAATCCATACCAAGAAAGAGGAAGATATGGCCCAGTCAAAGGAAAAAGATAAGCTTCCAGATGACATAAAGGATTTGAAACAACTAATCATAGATGTTCAAACAAAACTCCTTAATAAATTCAATGAGATGGCTAAGAGATAAAGGATATTAAGAAGTCACTGTGGGATGATCCCATTCACCATATCCATGGGATATGGGCCCCTCTCACTTGGAGGTGGAGTGGACATCACCATCCCAGGCTGCTCAGATTGGGGGAAGTGCTATGGACTAGAGTGGACTTGATGGTATTCTGTTGTAGACATAATGTGATTCAAGCAATAGAAGAAATTACAACATTAATGTGGAGCTAGTGGCCACTGGACACTTTTGGGGCAGGGAAGGGAAAAGCAGTTGTAATACAGGTGCTTTTGCAGGACTTAGGAATTATCCTGAGTAACATTACAATGACAGATATAGGGCATTTTACATCAGCATATACCATGCAGAACTGTATGGGAAAGAGTAGGGTCTACAATGTGAACTATAGTACATGCTTGGTGGCAGAGCCCCAGGATGTGTATATCTATTGCAGGTGATGTGCCACACTGGTGAAAGATGTTTATATGGGATGTTGTGGGAGGTGTGGGAGGTGGGGAGCATGGAAATCCCTGTAACTTTGTGTGACGTTTATGAAATCTAAGCATCTTTAAAAAATTATAATGTAAAGTATAATCCTTCCTTAGTGGCAATGCTCCAAAATATGTTCATCAATTGCAATGAATGTACCACAGTAATGAAAGAAGTTGTTAATATGGGGGAAGTGGGAGGTGGTGGGAGTGAGGCATATGGGAATACCTTATTTTTTGTCATGTAGCACCTTATGTAATCTACGTATCTTTTAAAAATAAATAAAAAATATATTTAAAATAAAACTGGTAGAATAGGCAAAAACTATTAATATGGCTTATCCTATAAAAACAAACAAACAAAAAAAGAAGTCACTGGGTGATCACAAAGAATTAGAAAGCATACATAAAAATATAGCACAACTTATGGGAATGAAGGGTACAGTAAATGAGATTTAAAATACACTGGAGGCATATAAAAGCAAATTTGAAGAGGCAGAAGGTAGGATCATTAAGCTCAAAAACATGTCTCTGAAAGTGAACAAACAAAATAACAGATAAAGAAAAAATGGAAAAAAATTGCATAGGGTCTCAAGGAAATAAATGACAGCAATAGACATGCAAACTTATGTGTCATCAGTGTCCCAGAAGGAGAAGAGAAAGGAAAAGGGACAGAAAGCATATTTAAAGAAATAATGGTTTAAAATTTCTGAACTCTTTTGAAGGACATAGATATCTGTGTACAAGAAGCACAACATACACACATCAGAATAAATACAGATTGACCTACTCTGAGACACTCACTAAACAAAATGTCAAATGCCAAAGACAAAGAAAGAATTCTGAGAGCATCAAGAGAAATGCAGTGCATCACATATAAGGGATATCCCAATAAGATTAAATGCTGATTTCTCATCAGAAAACACTGAGGCCAGAGGCAGTGGTATGATATATTTAAGATACTACAAGAGAAAAACTGCCAGTCAAGAATCCTATATTCATCAAGATTGTCTTGGCTAGGGAAAAATAGAGAGATTGAGAGGTGATGAGTTTATTATTATCATTATTATTATTATTAGGAGAATGAAAGTGCACTAAGAATGACTGAAGTGATGAATGTATAAATATGTGATTACACTGAATACCATTAATTGTACATTTTGAATGTATTTATGCTTTATTAATATGTATCAAGAAAATTGACTTATTAAAAAAAATAATGGAGTGTTTAGAATATTCTCAGATAGACAGAAACAGAGATTTTGTAACCAAAAGACTAAAGGAAGTGCTACAGCATGAAAAGAAAAGGCAGCAGAGATAGGTTTGGAAGAGAGTCTAGAAATAAAGGATATATCAGCGAAAGTAACTAAGAGTGCAAAAGGAGTGGTGAAAATAAAATATGAGAGACAATACCCAAAGGTCAAAATGGGTGAAGAAATGCCTTTACAGTAAAACATTGAATGTTAATGGATTAAGCTCTCCAATCAAAAGGCACAGACTGGCAGAATGGATAAGAAAATATGAGCCATCTGTCTACAAGAGACTTCACTTAGACCCAAATATACCAATAAATTGGAAGACATTATGTTAAGTGAAATTAGCTAGACATGAAAGGACAAATATTGCATGGTCTCACTAATATATACTAAATGTGAAGAATAAACACATTGAGTTAAAACCAAGAGTATAGATTATTAGGAGATAAGAGGAGGGCAGATAAGGGTGCTTAATATATGTGGAAATTTTAATTAATTTGACTGTAAAAGTTTGGAAAAGAATAGAGGTGATGATAAAGCATTGTAGTGAGTAGAACTAAGGCAGCAGGTTTATAAATGAGATACTGGCTGAAAAGGGTAGTCTAGGGATGCAAATGTCAATGGAAAGAAAGCTAGGGAATAATCTAGGGACTGAATAACACAGTGAACCCAGGGGTGGATGAAAATTGTGGTTAATAATACAAATACAAAAATGTCTTTCTGTGAACTAGAAAAAATGTATGTCACTATTGCAAGGTCATAAGAATGTGGAGAATTGTGGGAAAAATACAATTAATGTAACCTATAGACTATAGTTAGCAATACTGTAATATTCTTGCAGCAATGCCAAAGATTCATTGTGTTAATAGTGGGGGATTATGTAAGGGATATAATAAACATACACTGCAGTCCACAGTTGGTGGTAGTATTCTGATGGTGTTATCTCATGATCTGCAGCAAATAATCCACACCTTTGTGGTGTGTCCATGGAAGGATGTTGTATGGGAATTCCACACATGTGCATGATGGTTTTACAAGTTCACAACCTCTCTAATAAAAATATATTTTAAAACAACAACAGCAAAAACCAAATCAGGCATTATACTCTTCCTTCTAGTGAAGCGTGAATAGGGCAGGAATAAATTATCCAATTATTATTGGTATGTAACTCCACCCCACTGAAACAAAGGACAATCAAATGTCCTTTCCCCTGATCATTTGGCTGCTCTCACTTTTTTCTACTGCTAACCTGATGTCTTTTGGGGAGAACTGGTTGGCTTTTTTCAATTTTACCCAAAGAAGGAAAAATTGGGATAGATTGTCTCATCTTTAGAAGCTTCAACCCATCAGTCAAAAAAAAAAAACGGTCAACATTTACTCAGTATTTATTCAAATATTCATATTTTAAAACCATAAAACACAGATAAACTACTCTAAACTATTTATATAATAAGATTCCATGTCTTGCAAAATTCAAATTAAACTCATAGGAGAGACTCATAAAATTCCATTACCAAATACTCAGGGGAAAAAACATTTTAATTAAAAGTTAAAGTAAATCTTCTAAATTTTTATTCTTCTTCAAAGAGTCTCTTCAAAGGCTCTCTTTATGTTATAAGTTCTAATGCCTGGAATACTTTTCAGATGGAATATGAGTCATTATTTCAAGGATTCACAAATTAGTTTACTGCCAAACATCCCATTAGTCACAAAAATTTCCAGTCACATGGGTTCATCACAGCATTGTCCTTCTACATACATGATATAATTTTTGGTTAAAGGTACTTGATATTCTTTGAATGCAGAAATGGTAATACATTTACCAAATTTGCATCCAAGTGTAAGAAAGCAGATTGACAAAAATTTCTAGAGTTTAGCTTCATGAAGATATTCTACTTCTAGTGTTCATAAATCACAAATTGAATTCTTTAGGCATATATTGTTGCCAAATGTTTGTAATGAAACATGTTTGCCATGTATGGGGAAAATATTTACTACATTATTCAATCCTTGTTCCTTATTTGGGAAATGTACAAAGATAACTCTCCTATGATTAGATTTAATTTCTTAAGCTTTCTTTTCCCTTCCTCCATAATCATAAACTCTTAACTCTCTTTCCCTTTGAGACCTGTGTTTCCAGCCTTGGCATGGCAATGTTTACACAAACTTCTGAAATTTCCTGGCTTTGTGATTTCTTT
>JAQZBX010071336.1:0-15255 GCA_029593785.1 Cabassous unicinctus | reverse complement strand
GATTATGGGAATACAGAGGCAAGGATGATAGCTGCAGAGTGTGGTAAAAGACATTTCAAGGAGACAGTAAGGTTTAAGAAAGGATCTAAACATGTGAAAGGTTTAGATCAGTGGTCGTCAAAGGATGGTCCAAAGGCTTCTAGCGAATCCCGGACACACTTGCAAGAAGACCAGGTATGTTTTCATAACAATACAAGACATTATTTGCATTTTTCACTGTGTTGACATTTATATTGACGGTGTAGAAATAATGGTGGGTAAAATTGCAGTGAGACAAACCATATAGATAGTCATTGTAATTTCACTGTTACACATGCACAGTCTAACAAATTGTCCTTTTTAAGAATGTCCTTGGTGAAACAATAAAATAATTGATTTTGTTCATTCTCTCTTTAGTATTCTTTTTAGTATTCTGTATGACAAAATGGGAGGTATACATAAAGCACTTTTGCTGCATAATGAAGGATAATCATCTTGAGGAAAGCACTGTGTGATTGTTTGGTTTGCAAGTTGAAACAGGTGATTTTTTTTTCACAGAATTTTTTTTTTTTCATGTAAGAATGACTAACAGACAAACAATGGCTATTTAGGTTTAGGTATGTGGCAGACATTTTCTTGAAAATGAAACAGTGAGCCTATCCCTTCAAAGAAAACAACAGAGTATTTGTTGCCAATAATTTGAGATTTCAAGTGAAAATTAGAATTTTCAGAAAACTTATATCCACTACTGTAAACTTGGCAGCTTTCAAATATTTAAAGACTTTTCTGATGAGATAGGTGATAATATTAATGAATGTTATTTATTTATCTTATTTAATGAAATGTGCCAACATTTGGAAGATCTGCATAATTCGGTGAACCAATATTTCCCAAATGACCAATCAATGTATAATGGTACAAAACTATCACTGGTAAAAGATGCATTTAAAATGTAAGGTAGACAAATGGATTTTAATGAAGCAAAGCATGAGAAATGCAATGATCTTATTTCATATTTCACATTGTAACTAACTCTTAAGCAAATACTGCTTGGCAAATTTTGGAATAGAACCAAGGAATATTTACAATTAACTGAAAAAATATTATAATACTCCTCTCTTTTCCAAATACATATTTGTGTGAAGCCAGGTTTTCTTCATAAATGCCAATGAAACAACATATAGCAACGGATTGAATGCAGTAGCAGACATGGGAATCCAAGTGTCTTCTATTAAGCCAGATATCAGCGATATTTGCAAAATGTAAAACAATGCCATTTTTTCTCACTTTTTCTTTGTTTTGGAAAATATAATTATTGTTCATAAAAATATGTTAACATGTAATGAAAATATTGCTTACTAAATGAATTATTAAATAAATAGGTTCAGTTATTAGTAGTTTTAGCTTCTAATACAATAAATATCAGTAGCTATAACCCACATAAACATACACTCTTTGAGTTTCTCAATAATTGTTAAGAGTTTAAAGGGGAAAGCAGATGTGGTTGCTTCCCACAAGGGAAGTCCCAGGTTCAGTTCCTGATGCCTCCTAAAAACAAAAAACCAAACAACAAACAAACAAATGAAAAAACCAACTCAGAGGAGCTTAGTGGTTGAGTGCTGGCTTCCCAGATATGAGGTCCTGGGTTCAATTCCTGACCCCAGTACCCCTCCCCCCCAAAAAAAAAAGTAAAGGGGTACTGAATCTAAACACTTTGAGAATGACTGGCTTAAGTCTTATACAAATGTGTGTGTGTTATTTCATTTTATTATCTTCTCTCCTTTAAAGTCAGGTTTATTGAGATATAATTTACATATAGCAAAATTCAACCATATTTGTTTATAGTTATGAGTCTTGACAAATGCTCAATTAATGTATTCACCATTATCTTCAAGTTATAATTTCCATCACCCCAAAAGTTTCCTTGTGCCCCTTTGTACTCACCCTTTGTCCCTACCCCATCCCCTGACAACCACTATTTTCTGTCCCTATAGTTCTGTCTTTTTCAGGAAGTCATATAAATGGAATCATACAGTCTATAACTTTTTACATCTGGTTTCTTTCACTTAGCAAATGCGTTTGAAATTCACCACATTGCTGTGGGTGTTGTGAGTTATTCCTATTTACAACCAAGTGCTATTTCATTGTAGGGCCTTACTACAACTCTTCTATCCATTCACCACCTAAGGATGTTAGAATTGTTTCCAGCTTTGGGCAATTCTGAGTACAACCCCTGTTGATGTCCACATACAGGTTTTTGTGTAGGCACACGCTTTCCTCCCTCCTGGGTGACAGCTGGGAGTTTAACTTTGAAGATGGTTTAGACATCTGGAGGTGGAAGGGGCACACTAGACAGAGGGAGAAGTATGAGCAACCTGCCCCTTCTCCTGCCATGTTGCCCCCATTTATTCCCTTTTGTGGGTGTTTTGCAGCTGAAATGTCATTATTTCTAACATATTCCTCTCTTCCACGAATGTCCACCATTTATTAAGTAGACATCTAAGATACGTTGCAGCTATATTGCTGCCGTGCTTATAAGACAGGACTCTACATGGTGCTTCTGGGATCTAATAAATAGACCAGTTTAATTGTTGTGAAAGTCTTGTGATATGGAGAAGTGAGAGATAATCCTGCAACGATAGTTTGGAGCCAGCTTGTGGAGAGCCTTGAGCACAAAGCTAAGGATTTTTTTTTTTTTTTGGTCCTAGCAATGGGTTAAAATTAAAGACCCTTAGGAAAGAATAAGTTCCCTGTCTCCCAGACTCTCAGCTGCTTGTTGCTCAGCCTCCAGCCAACAGATTACATTTGGATCTGAGTTGTTTTGCTGCTTGGGAAGAAACATTTGCTTGCCCTGGAATCAAGAAGAATCAAAAAGTTTAGAAGAATAATTAAAATAAATATTTTTGTTTTTGTTTTTTAAATGAAAATCACTTCTCAAAATATAAAAGTAATTCCTGGTAATTATAGAGATTTTAGAAATATTGAATTAAAAAATCCTTTACCCAAATAAAATCACTGTTCATGTTTGATTATTTTTACCTGATCTTTTTCTCTCCTTATTTTTACATAATTGTGATCACATTCTTTATATAATTTTGTGCTTCATTTTTTTCACTAATATTCTATCATAAGCAATCTCCCTGTAAAACTCACCATAAAATTTATTTTCTTGATTGCATGATATTCCATCATGTAGCACTAAAACCTCACTTAACCTTTTCTTCATTGTTGAACAATTGTTTTGCTTCTGTTTTATCACTGGTATAAATAACACTGTGATGAACATCTTCTATAAAAATTTCTTTAAAAATGTAATTGCTTTCTTTCTTTATATTCTCAAAAGCAAAATCATGCAAACACTTTTGACCTTAAAAAACAAACAAACAGGTTATAAAGAGAAAACATCTTGAATGACCCTGGAAAAAGGTTATTCAACTTTCTTTCTCTTCCCCCACCCCCAGTCTAGCATTTGGACACCTACTATCTGCAGATTGCTGCACTAGTCATGGAAAGAAAGAGTTTAAAAGAAATGTTTTGGGGGGAGGGGTTCAGATTTTGACTGCTCAATTCAGTTATGCAAATATTGATGAGTGCCCCAACATTGTAGTAGGTGTTCAGGGTTGGGTATCAGAACGGCAGGTGGTACCTTCTAAGATCTGGTGAGGAGCAGGCCTTCCAAGGGCTCTACAGAGGTGATCTCATTTCATCCTCACACCAACCTATAATGTATGAGGAAGGAGAAGCACAGACAGATGAACTAACTTGTCCAGGGTCACATAGTGCCTAAGTGACAGGGACAGGATTTGAATACAGTGTAGTTCAGAGCCCATTACCCTCAACTCCTACACTATTCTTCCCTCAAGAGAACTTGTGGTTACAGGAAGAAAGGGTCAACAACATCTGGTATACTTGGGAACTCATCCCAGCCTGTGCTTATGTTCCAGGAATGGTTCTGTGGGGAAGTAAGAGATGGATGGTCTTAGAGTGGAGAAAGGTCAGCAGTGATTACACTGTCAGGGTGCTTCTATGTAAAATAAATGAAATGAGTCCTGGCCATTGGAATGTTTTGCTGCTAACATTTAGATAAAATTTTAAAAATGTACTTAAATTAAAAAGAAACCCAGAAAGCAACAATGTCTGAAATGAAGACAAGAAGGTGAAGAAAGCCTGCATTTTTAAATAAAATTTTATTGAAGTATATCATTCATACATGAGAATACATAAACAATGAGTGTATAGTAAAAGTTGTGAACTTACAAAACCAACACGCATATGGTCATACAGGGCTCCCATACTTCACCCCACCGCCAACAGCTTGCATTGTTGTGAAACATTTGTTACAAACTATAAAAGAGAATAGTCAAAATATTACTACTAACTATAGCACATATCTTACATTTGGTGCATTTTTCCCCCAACCAACCTGAATTTAACTCCCTGTATTAGTATTATATATCTGTCCACGAGAGAATATTCTCATATTTGTTCTGTTAACCACAGTGTATCTTCCACCACAGGATTCCCTGTGTTATACAGTCCCATGCTTTGTACAATCCATTCAAAGTGTACACTCAGTGGCTCTCATTTCCATCACAGAGTTGTGCTGTCATCACCTCAGTCAATTTTCAAACGTTTTCATTACTCCAAAAGGAAAAATTTCAAATCCCCATATACCCCCTACTGTTGTACCTTAGAATTGATATATCTTTTTTGCCATTGCTGAAAAAATATTACAATATTACTGTTAACTATTGTCCACAAATTACATTAGTTGTAATTTTCCCATGCATCACCATATTCTTAACACTGTATAAAAGAACATTCTTATACTATTGACCACAATCTTCATCCACCACTGAAATCACTGTTATACATTCTCCAGATTATTCTCTAGCTTCCTTTCACAATTGACATTTACATCCGCAGACTACCCATTTTAACCACAATCACATTGATAAATCAGCAGTGTTAGTTATACTCACTATAATGTGTTACCATTAATTCTATTCATTTCCACACTTTTACAATAAACATTATTAAAAATTCTACATACATTAAGCATCAGCACCCATTCTAAACTCACATTCTATTCCTAGTAACCTATATTCTAGTGTTTACCATCATGAGTTTACACATCATATTAGTGAGACCATACAATATTTGTCCTTTTGTGTGTGACTTATTTCACTCAACATAATATCCTTAAGGTTCCTCCGTGTTGTCATATGCATCCTGATTTCATTTCTTTTTACAGCTGACTAGCATTCCAGTTTGGAAAATGTATACACCACATTTTGTTTATCCATTCATCAGTCAATGGATACTTGGGCTGGTTCCATATTTTAGCAAGTATGAATAATGCTGCTATGAACATCAGTGTGCAAATGTCAGTTCGCATCCTTGCTTTCAGTTCTGCTGAATATATTCCTAGTAATGGGATTGCTTGTTCATACGGCAGTTCTATATTCAGCTTCTTGAGGTATTCTCAAAGTCTTCCACAGAGGCTGCACCATTCTACATTCCCAACAAAAATGAAGGAGTGTTCATATTACTCCAAATCCTTTCCAGCACTTGTAGTTTTCTGTTTTTATAATAATAGCCATTCTATAAGGTATGAAATGGTATCTCATTGTAGTTTTGATCTGCATTTCCCTAATAGCTAGTGATGCTGAACATATTTTCATGTGCCTTTTGGCCAATTGTATTTCTTCTTTGAAAAATTCTATTCAAGTCTTTTGCCCTTTTTATAATTGGGTGTTTATCTTTTTATTTGAGTTTTATGATCTCTCTATATAACATGGGTATCAAAACTTTATCAGATATGTGGTTTCCAAATATTTTCTCCCACTAAGTAGGCTGCCTTTTTACTTTCTTGACAAAGTCTTTTGAATAACAAAAGTGTTTAATTTTGAGGAGGTCCCATTTATCTATTTTTTCTATCATTGCTTGTGCTTTAGTTATAAGGTTTAAGAAACTACCGCCCACCACAAAATCTTGAAGATGTTTCTCTACATTTTCTTCTAGGAATTTTACGGTTGTCACTTCTATATTTAGGTCCTTGATCCATTTTGAGTTAATTTTTATATAAGGTGTGAGATAGGAGTCCTCTTTCTTTCTTTTGGATATGGATATTGAGTTCTCCCACTACCATTTGTTGAATAGACTGTTCTGGCCTAGCTGGGAGGTCTTGACAGCCTTGTCAAAAATCACTTGACTGTAGATAGGAGGGTCTAATTCTGAGTTCTCAATTCAGTTCTATTGGCCAATATGTTAATCTTCATGCTAGTACCATGCTGTTTTTACCACTGTGGTAAGTAATATGCTTTAAAGTCAGGAAGTGAGAGTCCTCCAATTTTGTTTGTTTTTAAGACATTTTTGGCTATTCAGGGACCCTTACCCTTTCAAATAAATTTGATAATTGACTTTTCCATTTCTGGGGAAAAAAAAAAGGCTGTTGGGATTTTTATTGGGATTGCATTGAATCTGTGAATCAGTTTGGGTAGAATTGAGATCTGAACAATATTTAGTCTTCCAATCCATGAACATGGAATGTCCTTCCATTTATTTAGTGCTTCTTTGGTTTCTTTTAGTAATATTTTGTAGTTTTCTAAATACAGGTCCTTCATGTCCTTGGTTAAGTTTATTCCTAAATATTTGATTATTTTAGTCGCTATTAAAAATAGACTTTTTTCTGACTTTCTCCTCAGATTGCTTATCAATACCACTGATTTTTGTGTATTAATCTTAATATTTAAAAAACCAGAAAGCAACAGAATCTGAAGTGAAGACAAAGAGATGAAGAAAACCTGCATTCTTAAGGGGGAAGTTCATACTGTACTAGACCACCATTTTCCAAACTATATTTTGTGTAAGAGTTTTGTGGGTCAGCAAAGTTTAGGACATGCTGCATTGTTTAGACAAACTAAGCAATGTAAGGCTCTAAGAGACCACAATGAAGCAACTGTTTCAGTTTAGTTGATCCAGAAGTTTACAATTTATTTATGCCCAGAATCCTTTTTCTCAGACAACCCCTATTTGCATACCACTCAACTTTGAGAAATGTTGGACTGGGCTTATGCTAATTGGAGAGCCGTTCTCCTCAGGTTGTTTCTTTGAGCGGCAGCCAAGCACGATCGGTCTGGGGGTTTCTATAAGTGGCTGAGGAGTCCGCCCAGGCTCTGGTTGCTATGTTTTTCTCCCTTCATCATGTCTCACCCACAGGATAAAACAGAGCAGCTAAACATGATAATTCTCACTGAACAGGCTAATTCTCACATTCTGACTCATTTCCCGTAAGCTTTTGAAAACTCTGGGGGCCAAAGAGGGCCGTGCTTACAAAGCAGAGGAAGGCCCCTTCTCCACATTTCGCTTGACGCCTGGTTCAAAACGTGTCGCTGTTACAGAGAACACCTGCTGCCCCGCTCTGCAGCCTGGGCAGCTCAGCCAACGAGCCCAGCTGGTCCCCTCTTCCAGCACATGAGCTGTTTCAGGGTAGTCTGAGGAAGACTTTGACTCAGTCCCAAATCCTGTCTGCGTCCCTCCCCCAGGCCTCTTTGGCTATTGTTTGGAAGGAGGTGGTGATGGAATTAACCAAGCTGTTAGAAGCAGAAATAGAACACATGGAAAAGGGACTCAGAGCCCCAAACACCAGCTTCATTTGCTCTCTGCTATGGAGCAAAACTGTGAGCTGCACTTAAGTGGTACCTGGTGATTACAGCATTAACCGGGCTTTGCTCCTCAATGCCTGTCACTCACTGCCGCTGAAAAGAGGTCTGAACCAGGGGAGCGAGCAGAGTGGCTGGGACGATTCACGGCCCTGTAATTATGAGCTAATTCCAAAAAGGTCAGAACTCCTTAATCAAACATTAATCAGACCGTTTGTAAATGATGATGATTTTATCCAGGGTAGGAGGCAGAGCAGTCAGGGGCAAGGGGCAGTGGCCCTGAGTCCTCTTGAGCCAGAGTGAGTTTTGAGGAGAAATATGGGTACAGCAAATAGCTTTACTCAGAAAGAAAGAAAAAAATCCGTGGTAGGAGATTGTTTTTGAAAGTATAAAATAACCTCATTTTCTATGACTCTTTTGACCTTGAACAGCCATGCTAGAGGACCAGTTAAGGGATGATAGTTCAAATATGCAGACATTTCCTATCCCCTTTCTAAGTGCATTCCTTTGTAATAATACTGAAGTTGGCAAAACCTGCTTCAATTTATGAACCACTGTCATATACATTGTCTTGTCTGATTCTTGCAGCAGCCTCATGGGACAAGTTTAACCCCATTACAGAGATGAGAAAACTGAGATTCAGAGAGATTCAATTGCTTTCCTTTAATTGGTCAGTAGCAGAGGGAAGACTCAAACCAAAATCTTTTGATCTGAAATGCAGTGCTCTTTCCCCATACAATAGCTTCTGTAGAATGGATCTCTGGTTCCTAAGCTAGATGGACTTTTTGCTTAGACAAGGCTTTGTCACTCTGCTTCTCTCATCCCTGCCCTCTCCCAAATAGGAACTCAGGACCTGACTTTTAATTTCCAGGGCTCTTCAGTGCAAACCTCCCAGTTACAAATAAACTAAACTTAAAAAATACAAAACAACCTACATCTTTTCTAATCGTATTGTCTCTAGAAATACATTTAAACATATAAAACATATAAGGTTCCTTTCATACTGAAAAGTAGACATATTCAGGACTGGTCTGCATGAAAAGCATAACCTTATTTACTCATTCATGTATGTCTCATTACCCCTTTTTAAAGGCTTTGAGCCATCTTTTTCATATGCTGAGTGTGTGTATAATTTTTATTCTAAAGCTGATCAAGCTAACGGTACTTTTCTAGAAGCTCTCATTATGCAACTGGTCTTGGTCACCCTTGCGGGCAATGTGGGTCTCTTTGTGGCTCTGCTTTGTGTGCACCCATCTGCAAACTCCAGGCAGAACACATTGGCAACAGCCTCCCCTTCCAGTCCTCATTTTCTCTCCTTCCCGGGGTGTAAGCTCCCCAAAGTGTGATTAATCCATCTATTGATCGCCTCCTGCCATAGAGCGGGTGAGATATGGCTAGCAATTGGTGCCAGGCCACCTATGTGACTGGACTGCTAAGCTGAGGTGAGAACAGACAAGTGCTAGCCGGAGCTTTCCAATCCTGCAGGCTGAGCAGGGGGCAATAATAGCTGTGCTTTGCACAAGCCTTGCGAAATGATCCCGCTCATCAAAATGCAGCTGATTCTTTTTCAAATGAATTATAATGTATATTCCCTGCTATCTCAATTGGCTTCACAAAGGTCTAATAAAAGTTTATGGTAAGGAGAAAGAAGAAGATGAAAAATAAAATAAAACTAGACAGAAACCTCCTGGAAATAGAGCCAAACAAGAAAGTGCTGCTTTGATTAAAGCATTCCAGGCAGATATAATGGATGGCCAAAAGCATGCCAGCAAAAGGGGTTAGAAGAATAAGAAGGCATTTATCTAATATTCAAAGGCACTGTGGTGTGGGAAAGGTAAGGCGAAGATAAGCCAAGGGGATAGGCAAAGACTCGAGAGAGAAAACCTTCTACCTGCAAACGAAGAAGGTAAAATGAGAAGTATGAGCACTAAATTCATTCCCGAGGCTAGTTTCCGAGGAAAATGAGGAGAGAGAATTTGGTCAATCAGGAATCAGTCAAGTCTTTTTTTCTCCTCTCCTGCCCAGGAGAAAGTCAAGCATGCCTATCCTCAGCTGCAGATGCCACACTTTCTTTCATCCTGCCCCATATGTTTAGAAGAACTTCTCATCCACAAAGTCACACCACTCTCTTCAAGAACTCCTATCATATGCAGGAAATCACCTGGGATTATATAGCAACCTCCATTTCCTGTGGAATTGATTTTCGATCCACCCAACCAGAAAACAAGTTGAAAAGTTGATCTGTGGTCTAAAACCTAGTGCCTCTTCTGCATTAGGGAAAGTGGAAGTGTAAATTCTAAGATAGCCAGGCCTCTTGGTAGTAGCTCTCACATTTCTGACTTACATTGGTTTCCTGCTTGTCTGTTCCAGATGAGTGTAAAGCCAAAGAAACATCTGCAGACATCTGGGAGAGACAGACGGACTTCACCAAGGACAGAAGAAATGGTCACAGTGTAAAACCTACAAAAATGAAACATAGGGACAGAAAAAAAGTCATATACAAAAATTTTAATAAAAAGTGCATAATACTGATTTATGTAGCACTTCTATGTATGCTACATATGAATTAAGTTTATCAAAACTAATATATATTAAGAACCAAAGTAAGTGTTAATTTCTGCTAGCGGCCAGGTGACCAACAGTGAACAAAGCACAGATCTTGCCCTCAAAAAAATGTGTAGCCGACTGGAAGAGTTTTAAAGGGAACAGACCATTAGAACACAAGGCTAAAATTCTACAGTAAGGCTTTTAGCTCAGGATAAGATGGGAGCCTAATCCAGTCCCCTCATCCAGTCTTGGTGACTCTTTCTCAAGATTCCTGGAGGAAATGACTTACGAACTGAAACCTGATGGGTAGATAGAAGTTTGCCATATCACAAAGGAGGCATATGGAAGAGATGTAAGATTGTATGTAGATGGGGAAAAGGCAAGATTGTTCTACCCTGACAGGCCTGGAGGCGAGACAGGGCAGGGCACACCCAGGTGATACAAACTATTCAACATGACCTGAGCTTAGTGTGTGAGAAAGACAGTGACAAGTCATGAGGCTGGATTGTCGAATCAGGTCCCTGCAGGAAATGTGAAAGTGTTTGGATTTAATTCTGAGGGGATTTTCAGAGCCACAGGATTAAACAGGGATGTGATGTGATCAGTGTTAACTGTGTGGAGAATGGATTGGAAAGGGGCAAGACTGGAAGCAAGGAGACCAATTAGGAGCAGACTGCGCCAAGCCAGGTGGCCTGACCTCAGGAGGTGGCAGTGGGGATGGAGTGAAGGAAATGGATCTCCCAAGGTGATCCCCAGGGAGGAACAATGCCCAATGAGACCTTATCTGGAAAATACACACCTTATTATTAATGTGTTCCGGGAAGAGCCCAATGCTTCACAGATGCCTAATAAATTGTAAAACAAAAAATATGTTAAGTGAACAATTGCTCTTTCCAACAAGTTGTGGGAGTCGGACAACTCCAGGAGACAAGAAAACAACAGATGTGCTAGGTGCAAATGCCGCTTGGAGAATGGTCCCAGAATATAAAAGAAAAAGCTCTCTAAATCCAAGGAGAAAATGGAGTACGAGCCATGTGTTTAGATCTGCTCATGCCAGACGACTCAGTTACTTCAGCACCGTTGCTCCCCCATCCACCAGGCGATGAAGGCGAAGTTGCGCATGCTCGAAGATGAGCAAATTGTTTCCCACAAAACCAGTGTTTCAATATTTTGCTTGGCATCAAAATCAAATTGGACTGGAGAAGAATGTGGTTTGGAAATAGGCTGCAAATTAATAAATGGTCTGTGAGGAATGCCAGTGTTTCCAAACACAGATAACAGTCTCTAATAGAAATATTATTTCTTAGTGTCTTTATTAATAAATTGAGGAGAAGACTTTGCTTATTGATGCAAATTGCAGATGCTTCTAAATTAGGCAGCATTGTCAACACCCGGCAGATCACAGTGTCCCCAAAGAGGTTAGAAATGAAGGGCAGGAAATAATAAAACAAGGTTAAATTTGGCTAGATGGAAACTACATCTGGGGGGAAATAATTCAAAAAGCAGATGATCATTGGGCCAAAGAAATCTGGACCATACTAGTGCCAAAGGAGACCCAGGTGCAATGCTGGATGGCAAATTAGGTGGGAGTTTAAAATATGCTAGGGCAGCCCAAAGCCCATTGATTCTGGCCTGTCTCATCTGATAAAGAAACCTCGTCTTACCAAAGGAAAAGATTTGTGCCTCAGCCTTCCACATTTGCTCACCATTCACAAAGGAAATTTAATCCATTTACCACTTTGGTTTTAGTTATTGAGATAAAACAGAAATCATCTACTAGAAATATAAGGCCTTTACAATTATCACAAGTTCATGGCCAGTGCTTTTCAGTTAAAGAAATAAAACCACAATGATTTGCATATAGAAGCTTTGTTCACAGTAACTCAAGATACGTCCCTACTATTTTTTCATTATTCTCTCATTATTGTCTCATTATAACAGTCTTCCAGGTAAGCGGCTAGACTGTCATATGGTCTATCTCCATTTTACATATTAAGCAGCTGGGACATGGTTGCCAAGGGCATTCAAGAATTCTAGTCATTGGTCTCTCTGTCTGGTGCTTTGTTCATAACAGGGACATGTTCCTTCTAAATGATTTAGAGTTTTCAGAGGCTTTGAAGGGAAATGGAGAATTGCTATCAATGCCACTTCAGTCTGAGGGGTATTATTAGATGACTCAATAGGCAGGTGAATTATGTGGCTTAAGGCATCAATTTTTAAAATATATGGATACATAAATAAACATCATCAAATAATCTTCATGATAAAAACCAGAATTTTGCTGGATGCTGCCTAAATTTAAGGTTCATTATTACTACTTTGAATTATAAAAAGGAAATATGGATGGGAATGATCACAATTTCAGTTCAATCTTGAAGGTTTCCTAAGGTCTCCATCTAGTCTTGCTAGAAACCTTGACAGAAAGAGAGGCAGGACATGGAAGTAAACACTATAATTGCAAATAAAATTATTTTATTATTTTCTCAATTTGCTTTCATGACTTATCAATCACACTCAGAGGATGTAAATGCTTTTAGAGCAAAAACACATGATTTCACCCAACTGTCATGGCTCATTTTTAAACAAACCCATTGGCCACGTCCGTGTTTGGGCACAGCCTCAGGGCTGTCACTGATATGTGTGCTCAGAAGCTCTTCCCAGAACTATGATTGTATTTTGACCTTGAGTAGAGTCTGGGCCCTGGTTTAGTGGGGCTTTGTTTGCAGTCAGATTCAGTTTGGTCATATTGTCTGAGTGACAACTCATTATTGCAAGTCGAGTAAGGGACAATTTGTGGTTTGGGTTTTAGAGAGAGATAGTAAATTTTATAGTGAATATAATTTGGAACATGTCTGTGTTTCAGCCCATATGTGGAAATCTGCCCATGTGCTTATTATTATGCTTATCTGCAAGTGACCAGATGGCCTTGCTCAAATGTGGAGAACCATTTAGTGCCATTTTAAACCATTAAGGCTATTAGCTCTGACTTGAGATAATCCTTTGCCCAAAGGGAACTAGTTTTGCTGTCCTTCAAAGTTACCAAATGTTATTACACATCATATTGAGGAATAGACATTAATGGATTAAGGAGATGGGGCTGTAAACCAGTCTTGGGTCAACCATGGCAGAGGGAATATAGGATAGGCCAGAAAGATGGTGTGTTAGGTAAGGTACTGGCTAAGCTGATGTAACAAAGAATCCCCCAAATACAGTGATTCACAAAAGATAGCTCATTGCTCTTTCAGACAAAAGACAGAGGTTGGTAGGAGGTGGAAGCTTTGTTCTTCAATATTAACCAGAGACCCATATGCCTTCTATCTCTTTGCTTTAACATCCATTATGGTATTTCCTTCATCCATGTGGTTGAAACTACCTTGCCAACTTATCTAAATTCCAATGAGTTGTAAGGGTAAAAGAGAGAAAGTGGGAAGCAAACAATTTTTTAAGGAATTTATGGTAAAATTGTATACATCATTTCTGTTTTTAATTCCACTGGCAAGGTCTTAGTTATTTGATCACCACTAATTGCAAGGATGGCTAGAAAATGTAGCCTCCAGTTGGATGGCCGTGTGTTCTTTTAAAACTCAGTGAGATGGGAAGTTCTACTTCAAGGGAGAATAGAAGAATGGATACTGAAGCTGTAGTCACTACCACAAATGGTTTTGTTCCAGAAGATATAAAAGCCAGAGACAAGAATTAGGTAAATATCATTATAAGGAGTAAGGAACTTTGAGAGAGCCTGCAGCTAAGAGAAAATAGTAACTAGTAAATGCCAAATGAGTAGGACCAGGGGGTAGAGTATGTCCTAGAAACTGTAAGATTTTCTATATATATTAAATGATTAAATTTTCACAGCAACCCTATGAGAAGTGTATTAGTCCAGATGCTCCAAGAAGAAGACACTAAGGATTAAATATGCAGGAAATGTATTAGGGAAATATCTGTGGGAGAAAATGAGAAGGAAGTCAGGGGAATCTGGGAGAACTGTCAGACTGTGGAATAGTTTGAGTGAAGAAGAGAAGGAAGGGAAGAAGTTTGGGTCAAAGCATTTTTAGACTGTAGGGCAGTTCTAAGAAAAATTTGACAAGGCTGTCAGGGAGTTCCTGAGTCAAATTTGCCAATCAAAGGAGACCCATGTCTTCCACATCTTGCATTCTTATCCTTACCACACACAGTCATTGGCTGGGAAAAGCCCATGAGAAGTGTGGCATCATTGTGAAGATGCTGATGATTTCAGAGACACAAGCTTGGGCCATGCGTCAATTATGCTCCCTGAAGTCGGAGATCTGAAAGATACGTTCTCATGCCTCCCACAGAGAAATATTGCCTTTTAAAAAATTTTTATTTTAAGCCTGAATAAAGACTACAAAAGATTATGCATATGCCCAAATTTAATAGTTGATAAGTGGCAAAGATGGAATTTGAGTACACAGCTTATCTTTAATCAATACAAATACTACTTCTTAAGCTTAATGGGTGTCACAGTTCATAGGCTTCTGACATCAAATCAAAATGGCCAGAAGAACAAAAACATACATGACGTCTCCAATCTAAGAATTTCAAGGAAACTCCTCCCTCAGACTGACTACTGGGGCAAGAACCAATGACAGGGACCCTGAACCTGGAAGTGAAGGCAGGTAGGTTTCAGAGAGGAGCTAGTCATATATGCAGGATTCCTATATTTCCTGGCCTGAACCAGCTTTGGGAGACAAAACCACAGTCACAAGGCCAAGCCCTCTACCCTCTTCCCTTTTCTAGGCTCACCTTACACCCTGATGCTCCATCTTCAGAAATTGAACAGTGAAGAGATCTGTTAGAAATAAAAAAACAAATACTTTCATTCAAATGCGGCACACCCCAATCTTTCCACCTGTATGCATTAGATAAGGCGCCCCCTAGGAGCAGATGCAGAAGCTCCAGGGTGAATGGCAAACAGAGGACAAGCTGTGTTTCAATTTCTACTCACTCCTTCTACCAGCCTTTGCTGGGATCAACCATACACCGTGACCCTTGCAGGGGTAATCCATCAGGTTTAAAAGTCAACAGAGACCCCCCCCCCCACCAG
>JAQZBX010071335.1:0-15255 GCA_029593785.1 Cabassous unicinctus | reverse complement strand
GGTTTCCAAATATTTTCTCCCACTCTGTAGGTTGTCTTTTTACTTTCATGATGAATTTCTTTGAATCACCAAGGTTTTAAATTTTTATGAGGTCCCATTTATCTTTTTTTTTTTCTTTTGTTTCTTGTACTTTGGGTGTAAATACTAAGAAAGCATTGTTTAATACAATGTCTGAAGATGCTTCCCTATATTTTTTCCTAGGAGTTATAAATCCCCTAAAGAGGATTATGTCCTTAAACCATGAATTCAGCACTAACTCTGGTTAATTCAAGTGAGAAATGCATTGTAAAGTGTTAAGAGAAAATGATCTCCAGAGAAGCAACTGTAACTCAAGCAGTTGAGGTCCCATTTACCATATGGAGGACCCACATTCATCTCCAGGACCTCCTGGTAAAAAAAAGAAAAATGGTATCCCAGGCCTGTGCAGTGAGGCATAAGGCCCCCATGAGCAGCAATGTGATGCAACAAAAAGATGATGTAACCAAATTTTTTTAAAAATGATCCAAACTGTAGATAGTAGACATATCTCACAGGGTTATGGATGAATTAGCATTTTTGAAACTACTTTATGGGATATAAAGACTGAACAATGCATTGTAGATGGGGATAACCAGGTTATTCACTGTTTGGAAAATGAAATTGCAAATAAGGAAGCACAGAGGATTAGAATTGGTTTTTAAATATATGTGCAGAAAGATAAATAGTATATATGTGTGAGTAAATGTAGGTTAATATATATATATTTCCTAGTTTTGTCTGACAGGTACGTCTAGAATAATGACAGTATAATAGTACCTCGACCTTGGTTTCTAAACACAATTCTCTCATAAAAGTAGCCAGGACTCATTCAAGAAATGGTGGTTTCTGGCTTAGTCAGAGAAAATACAAGAATAACATGGGACATCTTGTGGTAGAGAGAGCAAGAAAGTGCTCAAAAAAGTGTTTGGGTGCATGTTGAAAGTACACAGGAGTCATCTTAAAGAGTTCCCAATATCCAAGGCTGAAAGAATCTGAGCAAGAAAGGCAGTGATGATAGTACTGAATTAGAGATATAGAATCAATTAAATATCTGTATATCCACGGTGAGATAAATAAATAATTGAATAAATAAATTAGCATGGAACAAGGGAAACATTTCAACTTAATTAATGTAGAAATAATGAGGGAAAGAGAAAATCAAATTTAAGCAAAGAACACAGTAATAATTGTTGCAGGAAGAATCATCCAAGAATGTCAAAATTTGTGGATGAAAGTTTGATGTGAATCAGCATATTCATAGAGACTCAATATATCTCCCCTAATGTATTCATTAATTATAAAGGTAAAGAAGCAATTTTATAATAGCAAAACATGGTAGACACCACATCATCCCTGTGATTAAGGAATATCACTAGTAAAATAAGACATGTCAACATCACATACATCTGATGTACTGAGAAGGGTGCAGTACACTTCTATGGTATTTTTTGTGGTCATGAAACAAAATTTCAATCTGATCATGAGAAAACATTAGGCAAACACAAATTTAGGCACTCTCTACAAAATACCTGATCAGTACACTGCAAAATTTTCCAAGTATGAAAGAAATGGAAAATCTGAGGAACTATATAGATTGCAAGAGTCTAAGGAGACATGATAAGTAAATGCAGTGTGATATCCTGGATTGGATTTTGCAATAGAGAGAAGACAATGAGAGCTTTTCTAAATAGAAGGAAACACAAAAAGGACTCTATATAAAATGTGACCAAAAGATGATCAGTCCCATTCACTAATACCACCACAGCTTTGTGATCCAGTTGACTCATCCACTTCCTGTGTATTCTGGATATAAAGTTACAAATATGCAAAGGCAGGGATTACAATGAACCCAGTTGAAGCAGGCTGGAATTGGATGTATTGGTGTGATTTGAGGTGTTTATTGTATAGATAGAGGTAAGTATAAGGAGAGTGAAAGAACAGAAGGCTGCAGGCGCTGTATTGTGAGATGGCCTGAGTCTTCCTCCATCCCCAATGTCCTGTTGCCAACTCCAGAGCCCTGCTTCCTTTTCCCAGTCTACATCCTCAGCAGTGACTTGATAACTGAGAAGTGGTGGCAGCATTAGACAGTCACCTCCCCTGTGTGGCAATAGAGGAATCTTCAGCTTATGGGTTATAGAACTGTCAGATTTTGGTTAACAACTCCTTGAATTCCTTTCACCCCTGAGGTTTCACTGGAAGCCTTTTTTTCCTGAATTTTCCTCTGGGGGCTCTGGAGATAGACTGATGGCCATCATCACTCACCTTCACTGTGGACTTATGGAAAGAACTGGAAGAGGTATGGGGCTCCCCCTCTGCAGGCATGGGATACCTCTAATGGAGCTGTCTTAGCTTGTGATGGCATTTTGTTAGGTGCATGAGCTCATAAGAGGTGGAAGAGTTCTGGATAGAGGTGTTTTCAGGGCTCTTGGAATGGAGGTTCCTCTGGAGATTCCCAGGCCTGGGGAGGAAGGAAGAGAGGCCTCCACTGTTACCCAGGAGCCTAAATGTGGACTGAGCACTATCAGGTCAAGGGTTCCTTCTCTGATTATCATGATGGGTCCTCATTCCTATGCATACTCTCACTCTCATATACAAAAGTCATACATATATTTCCTACTTTCCACTAGGGAGAATCTCAACAATGCGCTTTAGAATTGGTACAAAAGTCTATTTCCCAATTAATGCCCCATGTCCCACAGGGAATGGATTTTAGAGTCCTCAGCTTTATGAATATGCCTCTTTGGGTCCTTAGACATAAGAGACTCACCTTGTCTGCTAGCTGTAGACTCCATTAAGGGAAGATTCTTGCTGCTTACTGGGCTGTTTTGGACGTACTTGATGTGCTACAACCCATCAGACTACATATGCAGATTCCTATAATGCCATGGATGAGAGACAACTTCCAGCAGAAGCTCAGCATGAACACTAATGCCTCACTGGGAAATGAAAAGGGCTGAACTATACAAACAGGGCCTTTAGAAGTTATAGGAGGTTGTGGCTTCCCCTATTCTCAGCCCCTTGCCCATGGCTCTTGAGATGCTGTAAATGGCACCCCTTTACCCTGTCCTCTAGCTAAGTGGGGAGCCCCTTGGTACCATCTGTCCAGCTTGGAAAGGAATTCATTATACTGCATTGATTTGCTACAACTGAGTGAGTGATGGGCTATTGGGACCTCACCCATCATTCCCGTGCCTGCCCCTGACCTATTTCCTTGGTTCTACTCCTCTGCTCAGATTAGGTCTCTAATATACTCCCTTCTTCCTCAGAAAAGCCAAGAATTTGATATCCTTTTTTCTGGTACTTCATGTGCTTGGGCAATGAAGGCCTTGTGCCCACCAATTTAGAATGAAAGTACAGAACAAGAGCTTAGCTTGATTTTCTTCATTTTCATTATCCTGTAAATTGATTTAGAACAAGGATTTTACCAGTGATCTCTGTTTAGGCCCAGATATGAAGAATCTCCTAGAACTGAGGCAGAGCCAGACTAGAAGCCCAGCTCTTGCCCAGTGCTCATCTGCTATGTCACTCTTTGTCATTCATAAAATCAGCCAACCTTTATGGAAGATTCTGGGACCAGTCACCTGTACAGATCTGGGGAGGTCAAGGGCATGAAGCAGCCTTGTATGATACAGCTATTGTCTTTTGTTAAAGAGAGATGCCACAAGTGAGTTGTGTGTTTGTGTCTCACTTTATTTGTGTCTGCCTCATTGCTGTGTATATCATACATCGGGATGTTAATATCAAGTTAACAAATGAAAACTCTTAAAAAGAGCTCTATTCAGCTCTTAAAATATAAGCACATAAAAACTCAGTATGTGCTTATATATGTAAATGAATATTCCTGGAGCCAAAATTAGGCTAAGCAGGATGGAAAGGTCATAGAGAAATCTGGACACAGAAAGGATTGGGAAAGGAGATTTTCCTGGGCCCTTTAACCTACCCAGCCCCCAGGGCCTTCTCTTTGCAAGAACTCTGAGGGAGGGGCTAGGTGTGGCAGATTAAAACTATCTTCTAGGCTGGGGATTTAAGAATTAGTTTATACTTTAGTTCCACAATGTAAATCTTTAAGAACCTTAAAATTGGTTAATAATCCTATTACCAAATTTCAGTAAGTAAAGGAAAAGTGCTTGAAAGCTATGGAAATATCTTTTCTAAATTATAATTAAAACTAATTAAACAATTGTAATATGTTGCAGAACCTAACAATTGGTATGCTTTTAAGATTATTCACAGTTTTAGAATTTTATTATAGAGGTTTTAAGCCTCCTGGAAAGGAAGGAAAAAGAACATTCCTTGCATAAAGTATAATGGTTTCAATTTTATTTAGCTTAGGTGTAACCTCCCTACTTTTTTAGAATACTAATTAAATAAACATTGTATATATTAAATCTTTATGATGATGAAAGCTGTAAGTTCATGTTTAATAAAATTAATTTAGAAGGAAATGTGGATGTGCCCTCTCATCAATGAATCAAGTAAACTTCATTCCAATTCTAATTTAATATGCTTATTTCAAGGCAAAGTATCATTCTATGTGGTTATGGTTAAGTATAAGGAGTTTGTGAAAGCATCTTCTAAACTGAAGCATTTAAATGGCTAATTCTTGGAATCCATTATTAATTAGAAATATAAATTGATATTAATAACAAAAAGTAACTTCATAGCATGGAAACCTGTCACAGGCTACCTCAATGTGCATATTAAAGTGGTGGTAAGGAAAGATAATATTGATTGCATTGGGAACCCTCAGTTTTCATAACATAATGGAGAAATTGTTTCTCCTGTATTGTTAAAGTAAAATACCTGTTAATTTACATAATCATGGCAAAGGTAATGTCCTTTAATATGTTATATGCTGCATTGGATGTGTTTAGAAAGTATATAAAGATAGACAGTACTGAAGTCTAACCTTTTAAAACTCTCGTGTGCATTCACACCTTGCCAAAATACCCTGCATATTGCCTCTCCATTTGAGTTATTGGCTAAGTTGATCAATGACTTCTGAAAAATAAAGATAACTACCACATCTCTGGTTATGCTCCTGAAGTGGATGGAAAGTATGTTGCAGTTTCAGACTCCTGCAGCAGCCATTGAGGGTTCGATATGGCCAGATGTACAATGGACATTGCCTCCAGACTGGCTCTGTTTCATAGTGCCAAAGGGTGCTATGCACCAGGTAGGTGAAACACTGGAGCCTTATCTTCCTAGTCTCTCTCTAGGATCAACTGTGCTGCAGCATGCTGGTTGTGTGAAGGACATACCAAGTGGAGCAACAATTACCAGAGTACTGTGAGTAGAACATAAACACAATTGGCATTATGGCCTGCTCCCATGGAGAGATAACATGTATGGTATTTTAAACCTGGAGATTAGACCTATTAACTGCAGCTCAAAGAGAAACTTATGCATTGATTAGTACATTGATTAATATTAAGTACTGTATCTATATACCTGATGAATATGATAATATCTCTTCTATTCTAGATCATATGCAGAAGGGTATTGAACAGGTTAAAGTCTTGGTAAACTTAATTCATTTTATAAGTAGTTAATGAATGTGGGTATAAGATAAAGGAATGACTCTCAAGTACTGTCTTTAAGTTGTTTGCCCTACGCTTGTCTTGTTATTGCCTATACTGTCTTTGTGAGTTTATGTCTAGGGCAGTGCCTCTCTTCATACTTCTCCTAGCTGCCCTAAGCATAACCACTGCTGTGGGAACTGGAGTTGGCAGTGTATACCCAAACCCAGCAGGTCTACCACAGTCTTTCCCTAGAGTTAACCAACAGTATAAAAGAAGTTCAGGAAGAATGCTGTTTTGCATCAACTTTGGGAGGAGGCAGCCTCTGAAGGCCATTGTCTTGTGGTCCAGTGTATCATGACTGGCTCCCTTTTTGGGTCTATTTACCACCATCTTCTTTATCCTTTTAGTGAGACCATGTATCTTCAAAATTTTAATTAAATGTATTTCTTAGAGAATCAATGCCTTATTAGTCACGTGTGGATTTCATCCAGTTCCAACTAGGGTGCCGGACCCATCTTCCTCAAACACAGTAGAATAGCCAGTGAGGTTCATGCCCTGTCAGGCAGGAACTATTGCCCTAACCAGCAGGAAGTAACTACAGAAGAATGACCATTGCCCCTCAGCACCCTATATCCTCAGTTGAGATACCTCAGATTCCAGTTCCATGATAATATCTAGAGTTTGGGGCTCAGCCACAAGTACAGCTCAACTCTGCTGTTCCCTGAGTCATTCTAGTTCTTCTTTCAGATGATTATTTTCTTCTTTCATGGATGCAAGACTTCTGTTTTTTCCCTCTAGGGTTTGTTGCAAAATTTCATTTTTCCTTAAGGTATGAATACATTTATCTAATTCCTCCTGGAGCCCTGACATTTCTTGTTGATGGTCATCAATGTCCTGACTTAGGTTCTGTTTAAGCTCCTTGATAGTATATTGCAGTTGGCAGATTTCACTTTGATCAAAGCTATTTGTTCCTTGTGTCTGAGCAATATGCCTCCAATGGCCAACTTCAAACTCAAGTCTTGAAACTTCATTTGACAATCTGTTTATTTCTTGTTGTGACAAAATAATATCACCAACGTCCATGTTATCACTGTGGAAAGTTGAAACACAATGATTCATACCATAACTGAATGAAGGTGAAGTAGTGGTTGCTGATACATGGTCACCTTCTGAGTGTACTGGCTGATCGGCTGCCTGCAGCTTCTGCAACTGATCCTGTAGCACCATCTGTCCTGCTTTAAGATGGCTGATCTCTACCTGTTTCTGTTGTAATTGATTTTGATAATCTGTAGATTGTTGCTTTACTTGACTCTCTGATGCTTCATGCGTCTCTTCTACATCTGTACAATTTTTAAGTCTCTCATTCTCTAATCTTAAGACTGAATGAATGGTTTCAATTTCCTGTCTCCTAGAATTAGGTAATGCTACTTCCACATCCTCCATGCCCTCCATCAGCTTACCCTTTGTAATGTTTGACTTCTGTCCAGTGAGGGAAGCCAGACTGCCCCTCACTCGACCCAGAGATTGGCCCAAGCTGGAGCCGAGGCCACCAAGCCAGGTGGGTCACTGTGGGTCAAAGAACTACATGGTCCACTCTGAGAAAGGCATCCAGCATGGTCAGACTATCCCAGGAAGTGTCCTGCAGTTGACATTGCCTTGACAGAGCTAGTAAGAATCTAAACACTCAGGATTCCATAACACAGTGAGGGGTTGCCAGGCAACACCAGCTTCAGGGGCACCCACCAACTGTCTGACTCTACCCAGAAACACAAAGGCCTGGCCTGGAACTTGACCATAGGCCTCTACCAGTGACACTGTCATCCCCACGAAGCCTCTGCTTTTTCCTATGACTTCCCATCATCCGAATGGGCCACTTCTTCTTCTGCTTTACTGACTTTCCACAGTTCATGGGCAACTCCTGCCAACTCGAGGCCACTGCCAGGACACCTGCACTGAAAGTGGCAATGGATTATTGGAGTCCAATTTTATGACAGTTGATATTTAGGTTGTTTTTTCTAAATTTGAAAATATCTGGGACAATGGATATGTTGGTACTTATTTCTTAGATTAATATTTTTTATTCTAAAAATAATTATGTACAATTTGGAAAGCAGAAAGTAAAAAAATAGGAAAACTGAATGCATTTCACATTTTTAAAATGTGCATTCAATTCTAAATTGTTAGAAATGCACAGTCTCAGGCCACACCACAGACCTACTGATTCAGAATCAACATTTTAAAAAGATCCCTGGGTGTTATGCTCATTCAAGTGTGAGAAGTGCAAAATTGTAAGGCTATTACGATGCAACATTTTAATTATGATATTTATTGAAGATCTTATTTTAATGCAAGTGCTAGATGCTTTGTCTAGTGCTTCATATGCATTTTCTCATTTAATTCTCACCACAAGCTATTCTAGTTCTCTTGCCTTTCCTTATGAATTTTTAAATAAACTTGTCAATTTCTACAAAAAATATCAATGCAGCAATTTAATTTATAGATTAATTCAGAATAAAATGACATAACATCAAGACTTCTGACCCATGAAAAAGATATAACTCCATTCATCTAGGTACTCTATATTTTTTCATTTAGGTACTTTATTTCTCATAGCGATACTTTATAGTTTCTAATTTTTTTAAATAAATGTTTTCATTAGAGATTTATTGGTTTACAGAACAATCATACATAAAATGAAGGATTCCCAAACACCACCCAATCACCAACATGGTGCACTGGTGTAGAATATTTATTGCAATTGATGAGAGTACTTTTTTTAATTTACTTTTTAAACGGTCGCTAGCTTTGTTCCAATTTAGGAAATATTAATAAAATAGTACATCTCCCCCAGTGAATCAGACTTAGACAAATTTATAATTTTCTTACACATGGTCTTCAGATCCTATTATTTTTGAGAGATTGAAATAGTTCTGCAGGATATTTTAATGACATATACAAGCCATTATACATTTTGTCAAAACCTATATAATTGTGTGGTGTAAAATGTAAAACATAGCAAACTATAGACTACACTTAGTATCAGTGCTTCAATTGTAACAAATGTACCACACTAATGAAAGATGTTAATGGGGAAAAGTGCAGGAGCGGGAGGGATGGGGTATATGGGAATCACCCATATTTTTTATGTAACATTTATGTAATCTAATGCTCCTTTAAAAAAAAAAAGTCCTGTTAACTATTGGCAATATTCTTGTACCAATGACTATAGTCCATCATCTACAATAAGGTTCACTGTGCTATATAGTCCTATGTATTATCATTTCATTTTTATTCTAGTAATATATATGACCTGAGGTTTCCTCTCTTAACATTCAGCTATATAATTCGGAGCTGTTAATTATACACGAAAGACCATGCTACCATCACCACCATGCATTTCCAAACCTTTACAGTCAACCTAAAGAGAAATTCTATACAAATTAAGGATCTACTCCTCCTTTGTTTTGTAATATGGTGTGATATTGTGGTCATCATTCATTCCTTTGCATATGAATAGCCAGTTCTCCCAGCAGCAATTTTGAAGAGACTGTTCTTTCCCAATTGAGTGGACTTGGCAACTTTGTACAAAATGAATTGTCCATAAATATGAGGGTCTATTTCTGAACATTCAGTTCCATTCCATTGTTCAATATATCTATCATTGTGAGAGTTTCATGCTGCTTTGACCACTTTAGCTTTGTAATAAGCTATAAAGTCAGGATATTGGAGTCATCCAACTTAATTCCTCTTGTTGAAGATAGTTTTGTCTATTTGAGGCCCCTTGTCTTTCCAAATAAATTTGATAATTCATATTTTCTGTTTCTGCAAAATAGGCTTTTGAAATTTCGATTGGGCTTGCACTGTATGTGGAAATAATTTGGGGTGGAATTGACAGCCTAATAATATTTAGTCCTCCAATTCATGAACATGGAATGTCCTATTTATTTAGGGCTTCTTTGATTTCTTTTTGCCAGGTTTTGTAGTTTTCTGTGTAGAAGTACTTTATATGTTTCATTAAATTTACTCCTAGATATTTGATTGTTTTACTTCCTCTTGAAAGTGGATTTTTTTTCTTAATTTCCTCCTCAGATTGCTCATTATTAGTGAATAGAAATGCTACTGAATTCTGAATGTTGATCTTGTATCCCAATGCTTTGCTGAATTCGTTTAATTGTTCTATTCACTATGTTGTAGATATTTCTGTACTTTATATAGGATTTTTTTTTTAAGTTAGGCCAGTAAAAAGAATTTATTTGGGAAATGGGGGAGAGGACAGAGCTTGCTGAGAAATGGGAGAGAAAGAGATACACACCAAGATTTGATGTCGGCCCCTCTAGGCAGAGAGCCTATATAGGACCTTGTCATTTGCAACTAGTAAAATTTTTATTTCTTCCTTTCCTATGTGGATGGATGCATTTTGTTAATTTTTTTTCTTTCCTAACTGCTCTGGTTAGAACTTCCAGTACAATGCTGAATAGCAGTTATGACAGTGGGCATCCTTGTCTTATTTTCTATCTTAGAGGGAAAGGTTTCAGTCTTTCATCATTGAGTATGATGTTAGCTGTGGCTTTTTGTGCATGCCCTTTATCATGTTAAGGAAGTTTCTTTCTATTCCTCCCATTCTAGGTCTTTTTATCAAGAAATTATGTTGGATTTTGTCAAATGTCTTTTACATTTTTTGAAGTTTGTTTTATGACCCAGGATACGGTCTAACATTGAGAATGTTCCATAGGAACTTGGGAAAAAAATTATATTCTGCTGCTGTTGTATGGACTGTTCTATATAAGTCCATCAGAAGTTACTGGTTGATTGTTTTGTTCATATCTTGTATACTCTTGCTATTTTTTTCCTAGTAGTTCTAGAAGTTGCTGATGAGGGTTATTAAAAAATTTTACTATAATTGTAGATTTGTATCTATTTCTCCTTTCAGCTCTAACAGTTTTTGTTTCACTTCATGTATTTTGTAGCTATCTTATTTGGTCCATACACATTTAAGGTCATTATGTCTGTCTGCCTGGTGGGTTGATCATTTTGTCATTATGAAATGTCCCTCTTGTCTCTATTAATTCTCTTTGGTCAGAAATCTACCTTATCACATGTTAATGCAACCATTCCTATTCTGTTTTGAGTAACGTTTCCATGGCATATATTTTTCCATCCTTTTACTTTCAAACTGCCTGTATCATTGAATTTGACATGAATTTCTTAACAATCAGCATATAGTTGGGTTGTGTTTTTAAATGCACTCTGCCAATCTCTGATTAGTACACTTAGGCAATTTACATTTAAGGTAATTATTGGTATGTTAACATTTAAGTCTGCTGTTGTATTATTTGCATTTTGTTTTTATCCTCTATTTCTCATTCCTCTGTGTCTCCTCTCTTGCCTTACTGTGGGTGTGTGATGGTTAAGTTCACATGTCAACTTGGCTAGGTTATGGCGTCCAGTTGTTTGGTCAAGCAAGCACTAGCCTCATTGTTAATATGAGAATATTCTGTGGATTTAAATAATCAGAAAGTCAGTTGCCTCTCTGATTATATCTATAATCAATTTGAAGGCCTTAATGGGAGAACTAATTTTTTCAGCAGTCAGAATGAAGAATTTCCATTTCTACTTCAGCCAGCCACCTTCTCCTGGGGGAATTCATTGAAAACCTTCATCAAAGTTTGCAGCTTACAGCCTGCCTTGTGGAATTTGGACTTAACCATCCCTATAGTCAAATGAGCCAATTCCTAAAATAAATCTTTAATAGTTACATTATATTTACCCTTTCAGCTCTGTTTCTCTGGAGAATCCTGACTAATACAGGGGTCCTTGGACATTTTTAAAGAGTATCTCTTTGTATAGTTTTTGTTTGTTTGTTTTAGTGGCTACAGTGGGTATTACAGTATACATATGAGATTTATAACAGTCTACTTCTAGCAACACTTTATTTGTTTCAGTGAAGTGAGAAAACTTCCCTTCCATTTAGCTCCTTGTACCTTCCCTTCCATTTAGCTCCTTGTACCTTTCCTGTTTTTAAATATCATTTGTGTTGAATATAAGATGGTTTTATAATTTTTCCTATTTTACTTTTCCTTAGACAAGCTGTATGTTTATAGAATCATGCAGAAAGCAGTTTCCCTATAACCCCCTTCACAGACTAAGTTTTCCCTATTACCACTTTTCATTCATGTTACTTTTGTTACAGTTGATAAATTTATATTATAATTATACTATTAACTATAGTCCATCGATGATTGTTTACATAAAGATTCATTGCTTCTCTTGTACAGAGTTATGGTTTTTAAAAAATTTTGGTTCTTGTAACATATATAGAACTTAAAATGCCCCCCTTTAACCACTTTCACGTATATAATTCAGTGGTGTTGACATTCACAATGTTGTGAATTACCAAAATTTTCCATCACCCCAAATGGAAACTCTATAGCAAATAAGCATGAACTCCCCACTCCTTACAACCACCTCAGCTCCTGGTAGCCTATATTCAAGTTTCTGACTCTATGAATTTGATTATTATAATTATTTCCTATCAGTGAGATCATATAATATTTGTCCTTCTGCATCTGGCTTATTTCACTCCACATGATGTAATCAAGGTTTATCCATGTTGTCACATGTATCAGAACTCTTTCCTTTATATGGCTGAATATTACTTTGCATGTATATCCACATTTTCTTTATCCATTCGTATTAATCAGCCGAAGGGGTGCTGATGTAAAATACCAGAAATCAGTTGGCTTTTATAAAGGGTGTTTATTGGGGTAAAGCTTACAGCTACCAGGCCGTAAAGCCTAAGTTACTTCCCTCACCAAAATCTTTTGTGACTTGTTGGATCAAGTTGTCTGCCGGTGTCTTCAAGGGTTCAGGCTTCCTCTTCCTCTTAAGGCTTGGTGGTCCCTGCTTCTTCTAATATCAGGTGTAGGCTGGGATAAGTCTCGTCTCTCTCCTGAAGCTTAGAGATATCTTAGTGACAGCTTAGAGAAATACAAACCAAAGTTAGGAGCATAACTTTGGTGTTAAAGGGATGCCCTAGAATTAAAGAACTCCAGCCTTTGGGAAGCAGACATGCGCTTTCTCTCCTATGTGATCCTCCTTCCACTGTGATTTGACTTGCTTATTCCCATTTCCTCCCCCTGATGAATGCCCTTTCCCTCCTAGACCAGAAACAGCTAGGCTTTCATTGAAGGAGAAGTTAAAAGTAATCCATAATAAGATAAAATTAGCCATGGAAATGAACTCTTTGTTAAAGTGTGCATAAAAATTGTAAATTTGCATTTAGTACTTACAGTGTTCTCTTCATTTTCATACCTTAATATGTTCATTTGTTAAAAGATATAACCAGCAATTTATTTCACTAAAAGGAATTTCAAATACCCCTTTTTATCCTTGCACAACAATCCTTTGAAATGAAAACCATAGAAAGAAAGAAATTCATTTAAAAATTTTTGGCATGGTTACTTCAACAGTAAATTAATTTGTTAATCATAGGGGTTTATCTGTTTAAAAATATTTCAAAAGCATTTAACTGTGGAATTCTCATTGAAATCCTTGTAAGTAAAATGGCTGATCAAATGGAATATATTAATGTGGGAAAATGTGGGAAGGGTAGGGAGTGGGGCATATGGGAATACCCTATACTTTTTATGTAACATTTATGTAATCCAAGTATCTTAAAAAATAGAAAAGTATATTAAAAAAAGAAAAAATAGCATTTTACATGGACTTATGGGGAAATGCATAGGGTAGGGAATAAAAATAAGGACAAGGACAAGTGGGGAAGGAAATTATCTTAAGACTATAAAACTAAAAGCATGTGCCAATGTATATTAGGAGTTGGCAATGATTAGAGAGATAAATAATCCATGTTCTGTGCCTTTAAGTATAATATGTATATACAAATATATATAAAATGTATACTATTATACATGAACCTAAAAGTTATGGCCATGTATCTATGTTAATGTGAATAAATATAGCCCAGTGAATTTGATCCCCGCTACCCTCACTGGCCTACAGATGACTTTGTTGAATCAGCTGCCTGATGTGGAGGTATGGCCTTGAGATTGGGGATTTAGTGTCATAAAGGACATGTTAGGTCTTTTCCCTAAGTTAAAAAATGTCAGTTCTTAGTAATTTTTTGAATCCATTACAAATAAGATTATCACAGAATTGTTTCTATATACAAACATACATATAACAAGAAATAAAATTTCTTTCACATAGTTTTGTTATACTCTTATGGGTATTGTCACTGTGCATGTCAATGTGTGAATGAATCCTTAGGAAGAGTCTTCCAGTGGGAAAGAATCCCTCACAGATTCTGAAACTCCCATAAAACACCAAGACAGGTTCAAATGCATTTACAAAGGTGTTTAGTATTATGGTTTTCTGTTGTTCTTGATGAATCAAATTAATTAAAAATTCTCAAAACTAGCTTGCCTAGCTGTCCCTTTTACAGAAAGGCCACTTGAGAAAATACATATGAATAAATAAAACAATTTTGAGCTCTTTGGCCACTACAATAGTAATCATTAAATCAATTATTAACACCTTAACCATTCCATCTTAAAACATCGTTTCCATGTGCTAATATCCTTATGAATAAAATGTCTGCCCAGAAATAAGAATTTAAAGAAATGAGATCTTATTATTAGAAGTAGTAAGTTAAGATGAAAGTTTAGGTTGTTCCTTCAAAAGAAATTTTAAAGGCACCTTAACTGGCTGGCTATTTCTACTGAGAAGTACAAGCAATTTAAGGGTACAGTTATTATTGTTATAATAGTCATGCAAGGCAGAAGAAGTTATTACAAGAAAATTTGAAATCCCTTTATATCTTTGTTCTATTGACAGAAATCCTTCCAAATAAAATACCGACCAGGAATTTTAAAAAACACTTGATTGTTATACTATTATTATAATTATTCCTCAGAAAGCAACAGTTTCCAGAAGAAATTGCTGTATCATGGCAGTGAAAGTAAAAGATAAGCATGGAACTCATTTTACCATGAATAAAGAAAGTGCTCAAAGATGGGGAATTAATAGATACAGGAACAGCGTTAAGGGGCTCCCAGTGCCAAGTCAGGAATAATAAGAGCATCAAATAACTAATGACAGTAATGAGATAGGAATCTTTGAATTCACACTGATATCCATAAATAATAAATGAGAGAGAAGGGGAAGCTTTTTCTTACAGCAGAATGCACAGTAGTGCAGAGGCATGATTGAGTTAGAAAATCACATTATGGTAATAATTGTCTCAGTCAAGAAATACCCGTGTATGCTAAAACTAGTGGGTGAAATTTGAGAAGGAACAGGATAGTCACATAGTCTCAGATATGCCCCAGCAAAACCCTTATTCATTACAAAAAGGAAAAAATAAGTCTATGAAGAAGCCTGGCATACTACATCTTAGGCAAGGGATCAAGTTACCATCAACAGTAATAGGACAAATGGACACCTGCTCCCCTCCCCCCATAACATACAGGGAAGAACATAGTATCCCCTCTATGGTATTCCTTCCAAAGACACACATCTATGTCCAATCACATGGAAACATTAGAGAAAAGCTTATCCTTCACAAATGTTAAGTTCCTGAAAACCAAGGACAGACAGAAACCATTCCTGACTAAAGGCTTCTAAAGGGACGTGACAACTGCAGTGCCTCCTTGTGAACTGAGTCCTTCTGTTGTAGAGGACATAACTAGGACAATTG